>VNJW01009738.1:0-91379 GCA_008042615.1 Drosophila auraria
TCGAATGTATGCTGGTGGAAGAAATGCCTAGGGATGCCTCTATCTCACGGTATGTCACATGACGGTCTTGCATTATTAGTTCACGTACGCCATCGAGGTTTTCTGGCACAACGGCTGTTTTTGGACGACCTTCGCGGAATTCGTCTTTGAGGGAGCGTCGGCCACGATTGAATTCGTTGTACCAGTTTTTCACAGTGCTATAGGATGGTGCTTCATAGTCATACAAAGATTTAAGTTCATCGCTGCACTCTTGTCGTGATAATCCACGCCGAAAGTTGTGAAAAATGATCGCACGAAAATGTTCACGAGTTAATTCCATTTTTTTGAGAAATTGATTTTTTTAAGTAACTGTAAACAACACAAATGATAGTCGTACGTCAAACCGTTCTGAGTACGTTTATGCTTAAAAATGTCGAACTTTTCAATGGAAATGTCAGATTCCACCTAACAACACTTAGTGTTGCCTAGGCCAGAAATATATATAGCAGCCCACGTATATTAAATGCTTTACTATTAAAACTTCAAAATAATATTTTCTTTAACGCTAATAACTAACTTTAACATTTACAAGTCTCTATAAATTTTAAATATCTATAATTTTCTCACTCTGTAGCTTTGATTGGTCTCCCCTCCGCCGCGGGGGTATTGACGTGAATTTGAGTTTGGCAGCCAGTTGTGAACACTTTCTTTTCCGCATATGCGGCAATCGATTCGCCATGCACTCGGCGAGCGAACTTAAACCGAAAATGCAAGCCTGCAGCCGTGTTTAGTTCAAACTTTCACCTGGCCTACGCGGCGGATGATCAATATGAGCATGAGTCAGGCGGGGCGCATCACTCATACGCCGCGTGGCCAATGCGATGGGTGCGAATATTTGTACTTTACCTCGTTGTTTGCAATTCGTTCACACTTGATTTGTTTGCCGGCCAACTTTATCGATATTTGACCTGCTCGCTGGTCTAGAAAGCCCGCTCAACTGACACACGCCCGCCGCTAACAATTGTTATTTATGCCAAAAAAAAAATGATATATAGGAAAACTGCTGGCGAAATTTATAGATATTTATTGAACCAGTTTTAATTGCTCTCCATTGAAACTCGTTGTGAATCAGGGCGTGACGAATAGCTGGCCAAAAACCAATCGCTAATGATTTCGGGCTGACCCTATAGATACGAAATCAAATTTGAGTTTAATTCGCACTCAGACCCAGATCCTGCATACGGAATTCTGAACTGAGGGACTGAGGACAATAATTGGTCCTGGATGCGTACGTGATTCTATTGCGGAAGTAGGCTCGGTCCGGCTTCCGGGTTCCCGGAAAATGTTTATATAAGCGAAAGACTTCCAGGAACAGGGGAATTGCTCACGCAGATGGATTCAGTTCGATTGGGTGAGTAGAAGGCAGGACAGGGGACCTGCAAGGCACACACACGTGAATCCATTTGGCATCTCAATTATGGTCTCTCCTACTCCTGTTTCGATGTCCTTCCATCCTGGCCACAATCAGCAAGGTTATCTCGTATGAATGCACTCCAGCTGGAGAGCACCCAGTTCATCTTCGTCTTTATACCCCAAATATTGTGGTCACAGATATAAACAGATGCTACTAGCGACTAGGGGACACCCTTTATGGTACTGCTTTAAGCATCTGTTGAATATTTTGTATATGTTTTGAGAAGTATTGGGAATTAATTAAGATTTTAAATGTACTTTTCAATAATTATTTTCCATTTCTTGTTTCGATCTATAAATAGAGTATCTTCTAATGAAAACTTTTGAGGCTTAGCTACAGTGTTCCTTTCTTATAATTAATAAATTATATAAATTGCTGAAACCTATTTCTGAGGGGTATCTTCTTCACTTATCATTCCCCTATAAATCCAGCATTTATTGGGCATCAGAAAAGCGGAAATTGTGCCAAGATTTTGAATTGAATTTCGAGTGGCTTTCGCAGCTGTTGCTTGGCAGATTTTTTTTTTCGTTGCTTCTCTCATCTTCTGCGGTTGCAATTATGCGAATCTCGTAGATGCCGCCGCCAAGTGCACAGCCGAACATTACGTTTCAAGTTTATGTTACAGCACGCAGTTTTAATCACCGCCAGAGTCAGGGGTGACCTTAAACATCACCAGAGTCTGGGTCTCGGGTTACGTGTAGATGGGTTTGGGCTTGGGCTTGGGCCATGACATTGGTGGGGCACTCAGTCAAATGGGTTTGCTCAGAGCAAACAATAGCCCTCACTCACTCGGGCTAAAGTGACACAACTGTGTCTGAGAATCGATTAAGTAATTTGTGTAATTTAATTACTTTTCCTGGGCCACTCTTATGAATAATTTCTGATTGATTGCATTAAATGAAGTGCAAACAAGAAGCGTCTACGGACTCGTCAATGGCAACAGGTTAGATTTGATTATCATTAAGCTGGGTATTAGGGGTCAACTTTTACCATTTTAATTGAGTGATTAGTTGGTAATTAAAGCACTTTGTTTGTATAGAAATAAGGTGTAAGTTGAGAAAACAAAGACTAATTCTCATGTCTTAAAGAATTAAAAGCTTTTAAAGTTGTTTATATTTTACAAACTATTTCTCTTTGAAGAAAGAGACTTCTAATATATAATAAATTAGGTTTTTGGTAACATTCTAGAATACAACATATTTAAAACTAAATAATATTGTATTCGAGTCAAGGTTTTCTAATATGTGAAATTTGCTCTGATATCTATATATCTCTGCAATTATTTCGTGTTCCCTCACTGTGCCCGCTTTTGATGATCGCAAAATTAGCTTTAAATTGCCCCTTGTCAGTCGACATTCGTGTAATTTAATGTCATTTTAAACAAATGTTTATATGAGCCGCTAATCGTGAGGAAGCCACTAAACCAAAAAACATGTCAAGGTCGCCATGGATATCAAAATAGACCCTCTATCTAAATCAGAAATGTTAAATAAATACCATAAACTATATATATAAATTCTTTGACAATTCCCTGACTCTCGTTGCCGGCTCAAAGGCAAGTTCAGCATAGTCAATTGCACTTGGCAGCATCGATTGCCACAGTTTGCCTCGCTCTGCATCTGGCAGAACTACTTACTTGGCCAAAAAAAGAAGAAAATCCAAAGCCGATTATGTCCAACGAGTTGTAAGGAATTCGGAAAAGCAGAAACAGGGTTCAAAGGCATGTAAAATGTACAACTAACAAATTGTGTACAAGACGAGAAAATTTTCTCTTTTGGCCACATTTGCATTTTATTTATGTATATTTTTGCTTAGCCAAACAAAGTCTTGGAATATTTTCCAAGTGCGTTGAACTCTGCGGTCAGCAAATATTGTTAAATGTGTATAAAGATATTTTGTGATTAGAAATTGTTTGCAGTAAAAGTTTCTTCAACAATTTAGAAGCTTAAGAGTGTTTATTTCATAAATAATTCAAAGAGAATCTTAAGCAAATAATGTTTTTGTGAATAAAATAAAGCCTTAGGAAAATATTGCTTAGTTTTTCGAAGACAAGCGGAGTCTGAATATATTAAATACCTTTTTGAAATGTTATATTTCTGCTGGCTAAACCTTTCTTATATTTTTCCATTGTTTTTAAGCCTGGCAAATATATTTAATTCTCTAGCTGAGGCAATATATCAAATAATAAATTTAAGTGGCAAAGAGAGTGTGTAAACGTGGCTATGAAATGGCTCATTAAACATGAAATCGCATTAAAACCCGTTCAGAAATACATTTAATCACTCGTTATCAGCCAGCCAAGCCCCTAAAAGCGTACAAAAAATAAGTAAGCGCCACGTGGATATGTGTTTTTCGGAGGGTAAACAATCGGGTTACGCCCACGCCCACGCCCGTGCCCAGAGAATGCCTGCCTGTAGTACACACGTCATCAGCATAATTGTTGCCATTCCTCGGCATCATCATGCTCATTATGGCCACTGCCATTCGGTGGCATTTAAAATTTCAATTGTCCCGCCAGAGCCCGCCGCCAAATCCGAACAATCGAGGAGTACACGTGTCGGAGACACGCCCTTCTGCCAGCCCTCCTGGAACCAGGCAAGCTGTGGAATGCACTAAGAGAAAATATATTCTAATCATATTTTCGGTGAAAGAAATAAATAGAAATATAGGAAGTTAGTTCGTAAATATTATTGGTTACTTTCTGGCGGAACTGGGTATGTATATTGAGAAAAAAAAGTCCGATATTATATATATACATATCGCGCTCAGTAACTTATAGAGAATATCGTAAAGTTTTATAAAAAAATATTAAATATAATAAAAAAATATCACATTTAATGTTAAAATAACGATCTATCGACCTTATCGACAAAAAAATTTATAAATGTTATCTTAGAACCTACTTTTAATGTATACAATTATTTAAATTATGTTCTTCAAATACTTTTCTTCATGTGTAGTTGCGCCTCCTTGGTTACACACACTTTCGCCCTGTTTATTCGCATTTCCGTTCACATTTTCCGCATATGCGGGGCGAAATGCCTTTTGGCCACGTTTATTGCCACCGACCAGAGTCGCATCATTTGCATTTAAACGGTAGCAAGTGAGTGTGTTACCTGTGATTAAACCCGGGACTCGACTGCAGGACGTCAGCTCGTAACCAGCTCATTCGCGAAGCAGAACCAGAAACGGATTTATGGCGATCGTTTAACTCGCAATTGTGGGCTCAACGAGGTGGCTTTTCAGGGGGCTCAGTGTTCAGTAGGTGGGCTCGATTTCAATTTATGCTGTGACCCGAGACTTTGGCAGGCAATAATACACCACAAAAGTAAGTTAAAGAGACATAAAGCGTAGAGCTGAAAAGGATACTCAGTGGTTTACGTCTTTAGGGAGTTTCTTTGAGGGGTTTTTAATCCTTTTTCGGGCAATAATAATTGAGTGGCATTCAAGGAGAGAAAAGTGCTTCCCATTGCTTCTTTAGGCATCTATAACATTTATTCTTCTCTAAGGTTTTATATAAAATAATTGGACATACTATAAGGTAGCCACAATTACAGACTTACTCGGCGACTGTCTGGGCTCTGATTAAAGAGTTTAAGCCTGGACACGTTCCTGCCAAGCGCCTCCTCCAACTGCCCTTGGCCTTAGGCAGTGGCTGTCACTTGTTGTCGCTGTCAATTAAGCGTAATCCCTTCGGCAGAGTTAAAATCCGCTCGTCCTGCTCGTGCTCGTGCTCGTGAGCCCTCGTGTCACAAGTCAAACTAATTTTCGACCTTTCGCGCCTGTCGCGCCGCTCTCGTCCTTGGGCCATTCAAAATGCGGAATGAAGTTGAGTGGGCGTCGGGGCACGAATAACGCTCATTAGCCGTAATGAGTTATAGTTGGACTACAATCCACATCGGACGCCAAACAATCTTTAGCGGCAATTATGCTGGAAGGGGACTTGGCTTTTTATGGGCCTGGTAGTCGTAAAGTTTTCAGCTATAAATACTTTGGCAAAAAGGCCCTTAGGCCGGGCCGGGTCTTTAAATGGAGACAGAGAGAGGGGTTCCAACCAAAGGAGTGGGTGTGATTTAAGGGATAGAGATGGATGGAGAATATTTGAAGCACAGAAAGAAATAGGTATTAATTTTTGTAAATAAATCTATAAAAAACTCTATGCTTGGAAAATGGTAAAGAAATTATAAGCTATAAACTGTGCGGGGTGTTAAAAAAATTATTATTGGTTTAAAATCTTTTAAAAAAATTCCTAAAATTATGCAACGAAACCTAATCCTCAATCTATCAATTTGTAGCATAATTTTAGGCACCTTTTTAAAAGGATTTTGAAGCCTTAGTAATTTCTGCAGCAATTCCGCTTATTTTCTTTTTTATTTCCTATTTTATACCAAGTTTCTTATGGAAGTATTAAACTTGTATCTTAAAGTACTCATAATTAATCTAACATAATTCTAAACTATAATGAAAATCGTAAAGTAAATCCTCATACTCCAACCCTCTTTTCTGGCTGTGTGGCTTAGGAAACCGCAAATTGTTTGACATTTGGCACTGGCCCCCGAAAATCCTTTCCTGAAACCGAGCAATGTTCTATAACTCTTGCTGCTGACGAAGCATCTCCTCGCCCTCTGCCTCGTCCTGACTGTGTG
Organism: Drosophila auraria; assembly: GCA_008042615.1. Classification (NCBI taxonomy): domain Eukaryota; kingdom Metazoa; phylum Arthropoda; class Insecta; order Diptera; family Drosophilidae; genus Drosophila; species Drosophila auraria. The sequence continues at coordinate 6,100 of VNJW01009738.1, forward strand.
TGTGTTATTGTCACTTGCCAGCGGCAGTCCTGTGTTATTCTATCCAAGTTTTCCGTCACACAAGAAGGACAAACTTTTTGTTGTTAATTCGTGCAAGTTTCTGGCAAGTATTTACGTGCTCCAAAGAGTTGTTTGGACGGAGAGAGTGAGAGCCGGAGCTGGAGTCACTGGGAGGCCGGCTGTTGGCAAAGTTTTGTATGTTAATGGCATAGTTTAGGCAAAATGTTTTTACTGACGCCTCCCGATGCCCACTCCATCGGAATATATTCTGCAGCCTCAAAATTTGGGAGCTCCTCTTGCAGCGCATACTTTCCTCGGGCTCGCACACACTCACATTTTCACATTTTCCGTCCAAAATTAACTTTCACTCGCCGCCACATCACCCCCACATCGCTCACTTAATGTGCCATTGCCCACGTTAAGTGACTTTCTTATGCCGGTTGTAAAATTCCCCTCTTTATATGGGGGACCATATGGATTCTGTTTTTGCCACTATTATCCTGGCTTTGTGGTGCACTCGAAAAAAGCGAAGCGATTCATTAAGAAGTTCCCGGAATAAGGCTTTAATCGACTAGAAAATAAATGTATTTATTTGTAAGATAAATATAAAGACCAGCCTTGCTTAAGATTTATTTTGAAGATACCATTAAAAAGTTAAAGAAAAAAAATACTTTAAAAAACCCAGTTGTTCTCCCGCAAGAACCGTTGCATACTTTACGGCTTTCCCATTAGACATGTTAAAATCGAAAATAATATGATACTTTCTGTGATTCCTATGTTTTCTAAAGACTTGAAAATATATGGAAAATAATATCCCTAACCTTAATTTAATTTAATATATTCTTTAACTACTTTCCCCCAGTGTAAGCCCATGTGTGAGATAACACTTGCGCCAACACTACCGACATAGCTGCGGTTAAATATGCCAGGACTATGAAAGCTTGTAATTTACTTGAGTACACCGCGCTGCAGATGTCCTGTCGCTGACTTTCCCACCGCTCCTTGGTCGCATGTGGCTGTTGGCCAAGTTAAGCCATTGACAAAAGTTTTGGGCAATTTTTCTTTTGATTTACTTTGCAGAATTTGAAACTTCGAGAGGCGCACAAGCTCAAGTGTGCCAACAATTAATTTAAAGTCAAAGCCGCTGGCTGTTTGGATTTAGTTGCCATCTTGCCGCCTTTTCCCAACGATTGTTGCTAATTAAATGAAAAGTTGGGCCCACCAATAGGTTTTAGCCCCAAGTAAAATTGATTTGCCCGCACCTGTTGGGCTCTGTGGTTCTTCAGCACGAGTGGGCCACGCACGTAACCACTTGGCCCTCAAGGATGAAGGCACTCGCAGCCCCATGCTCATCCTTTGGCTACTTGTGGCTGTCACAGCAACGGACCTGGATCCGGAGCCAGAGCCACTTGCTGTTGCAACCGTATTAACAATCTGCTTAACAACAAATTACATTCGGCTGGCGGGAAAGTGGCCAATGAGCCACTTCAGCAGAGTGCTCTGCACGGCGGGAAAACATTGAGGAAAACACGGGGTTTTATGGCATAAATGAATACATTTCAGCTGTTATTTGGTACAAGGAGCTAATGTACTTAGCTGCTGCATTCGTTTGTTCTTAATAATAATATTAAACTTGCACAGGGTTGACAAAGTATATGGAATTAGGCAAAGCTTAAGGGTTTTATAAAGCTTTAGTTTCACTGAAGAATAATATCTATAGATTATAATATCGAAATAAATAATTGAACATTTAAATTAATTATATCTTTTAATAATTCTTTACCTTTGTGACTTACTTTTCTTAACCTTCCTTTTTCATAGTGCACAGGTCTGCGAGCCAACTAACTCAAGTCATCCTTTCGCCAAGTGCAATGGACTTTTCAACTCGCAGACTCGAGCTTCAATGGGGGGAAATGGTAAGTACGAGAAATGATAAGCACGGGAAATGATGATGATGATGAGAGGATGATGGTGGCGGTGACGAGGTCCTCCTCAGCAAATGAGTCAAGTGACCAAATACAATTTCCGGTTGCCGGCGAACAGCTGAGTCTGCTAAATGCTGGGGGAGACTTGAACAAAAACGGCTTTGGCAGTTTGAGTTGTTGCTTGTTTTGATTAAAAATTAAGCATGACCAGGAGGAGTTCGGGTTTGGGTTTTCTTTTAACCCGAAACCCAGGGAATACAGTACGTGCTCGGCTTGGGGAATTAGGCGGCAAACAGAAGTAAATGCGTTCCGTAATAAATTCAAATCAACTTTGGCTGCCCCGGACTACATGGTCATCAAATCGATTGGAATACAAAGTCACACCCTGGACCAAGTCCCAGCATGCTCTTTAGTTTTTTGCCAGCTATAAATTCTGGTCTCTGTTTCTGGTCCCTTTTTGGCCGTCGTCGTCCAGGCGTCCATTTTACATCCAAGACGGACTTTGTCCGGACTTAAGCGCATTACCGACTCTGGCTGCGACTCCGGTTGCGATTCCGGCTGCGATTCCCAGCGATTCGAACGGCAAGGCAAAGTCTTTTAATGTCTTATCGCTTGTGCAAATAAATAAGCGGGCAAAGTCTTGTTATCCTGGCTGAGCAATTGATTTCCTTGTCGACGGACTGACGGCGACTGTCTTATGCAAATTTTCGCAGAGTGATTCAATTAGCGAAAGACCAGGCAGTGAGACCGTCCAGACCGTCCATCTAGGCTCAATCAGCACACGTGGCGTATACTTAACGAGCTCGGAGACAGTTCGTGTAGCCGCTGCTCAGGGAGACAAAGAAACTGAGAGCCTTGCTGTCCCAAAATCAATTATCAATAAACGTTCTAGTACATCCCATTTCGGTCATCTTCCGTTTTGGCTGCTGCGACGGAAGCTGCGAGGCCGCCATTTTGCAGGCAAATACGGCAAATGGCTTCCGGCTGCAAATACCGTTGATTAGATCCTTTGGGAAGCGACCTTTGCATCCAGGGTGAATAGTGCGTACACTTGACAATTGAATGGCCATGGGAAAGGACATGAAGGCCTCGGTGACCCGGAAAAGCCTTAAAAATGTAGTATTACGGAATTAACAGAAAAAAGAATATGGAAATACTCACTCTAGCAAATTTTTGTGATCGGTTATGCACCTCTCCAGCTCCTTCTCGGCATTCTCCAGGGGATCTTCACCGATTTTCTCCAACCGGCAGTAAAGGATCTTGGTGTGGAATGAGATCAGGCACAGGAGCACAGAGGGAAAGCAATCGTTGACGTAATTCTGAAGCAGTTGGTACGATAAGGCGATGGTCTGATAGCCATTTGCAAGGCAGTAGCTCCAGGTGGAACTCCCAAAGTCGAAGGGGAACCAAGCGGAGTACATCAGAGACCGCTGGTCCGCCAGGAGGAGCCTCAAAAAGGCGGTTAAACCAACTGGAGCGTAGAATCCAATGAACAGCCCCACCATTGCCCGCAATCGGGTCCCGACCTGGGCGTAGATACTCCTCTGAGTGTGTCCAGAGACTCGCTCATCTAGCAATCGGAGCAACTCCTCCATGCGACGCACCTTTCCGAAGTTGAGGGCATAAATGGCGAACTTCAAGGAGGCGGCCAGGCAAGGCAGAAAAGTGGCCAAGTTCAACATGTCCTGGTTCCTCGTTTCGTTGCGAAAGAGGTTCAGTCCCAGGTGAAGAGGAAATCCCAGGGAGAAGAGCAGACTAACAGCGATGGTGCCACAAATATAGAATCCTCCGCCGGCCTCCAGCTTCCTAGGATCAAAGACGAGCATCTTCAGCGCGTACCGATGGCTCTGGAAGTAGCCGAGGCTGTCGACGACGATACCGGTTGACATGGCGAATTTGCAATAACTGTGACCAAGTCTATTCCCCAACCTTTATACCAATTTCTGGCGGGTCATGTAATGGCCTTTAATAATGACATTAATTTGCAATTGGCATCAGCTGCGGCTTCCCAGAAGGGCCATGAGGCGTTCCGGAAAACGTGGCTTAAGAAATTTAATTTAATGTGAGCAAAAAATATTTATTAAAGCTCTTGTAACTTGTTAACCAAAGAGGGAACTACTTTCTCAGCCGAATAATGAGGGTAAAGAGCGAGTAGGCTCCCTTCAGGGTGGAGAAAAATGTGTCCAGGTGGACGCGCAGCATTCCCCCAGCCACGGCTGTGATCTTTTTCAGGGATTGCTCCACGAAGAGCATCATTTTCCGCTTGAAACTTCGGTTCTGAGTGTGCCAATTGCAGCTAAAAGCCGCATAATGGAGTCTTCCGAACCAGTACTCGTTGTCGGTGCCGAAATAGCAGGATGGGAATATCTGGAGGGGCATGGCCATTGAGTAGAAGATGAGGTAAATCCTGGCCATGGGCTCGGAGACGAAGAATACCAGGGCTGCAATGCCTATGCAGACATTCAAGGCGGTCACTGTGAACTGGATAAACATTGGCAGGGATATGAAGGCCTCAAGGCACCGGAAAAGTCTGAGGAATAAACCAAAATTAAGAATTCTTTAAAGTTAATTAAAATTCACAGCTCACTTAATCAGCCGCTTGTGATCCGTGATGCAGGCTTCCAGCTCCTTTTCAGAGTTCTCCTCGGGATCCGTGCCAACGTCTTCGATGCGCTTGTAAAGCATTTTGATGTGCGAGGAGATCAGGCAAAAGACCACAGCCGGAAAGCAATCGCTGACATAGTTCTGCAGGAGCTGGTAGGATATGCCCACTATTTGGTACACATTCGCTATATAAAAGTTCCTGGTGGAGTTCATCCAGTCGAAGGGGAACCAGGCGGGATACATCAGACCCCGCTCTTCCTTGCGGAGAAAAGACAGCTCCGCGAAGAAGGCGATGGGAAAGTAGATGCCAATGAAAATGTAAAGGACATTGCGGAGTTGCACCTTTACCTTGTCATAAACTGCTCTTTGTCCGGGACCCTTTACCCGTTCATCCAGGAGCTTTAATAGCCGCTCCATTTCCATCACATCCTTGAGATTATAGGCATATATCAAACACTTCAAGGAGCAGGCGGTACAGGTCACAAAGGTGGTCAGATTGAGGATATCCTCGGTGAGAGTGCGGTTTTGAAAGAGCGACATGCCCAGGTGAAACGGATAGCACAGGGTGACCATCACGTTCAGCAGGATGCCGTAGCCGAGGTAGAGTTTTCTCCAGGAACTGATGCGGTGATGGGCCACTCCTAGCACCCGCCAGGCGGTCCAGTGGCTCCTTAAGAATTCCAGACTGTTGACTGCGCCCTCGGTCATGTTTCTACGATTTATCAGCTATGAAATCGTTGGGGACCCTGCTTAAATAGCGCAGCCTGTTGTTACCTCACCTGCGGCGATTGCCAATTTTAGAATTGAGCATGCGTGGTGCCTCCAATTAGGTGCAGGCTTCTCATGTCGGCTGTTATTAAGTTCCATAAGGCAGAGGTTCTATTTCGATTAAGCTTCCAGTTTCGGAATGGGGAAATTTTATTGAATATTTATGAAAAACTGATAAAATCCAATTTAATATTAAATGTAATAAAATATTTTAATCAAAGTTAATTTGTTTCCCATTTATTTCTGCATCCTGATGATGATGGTAAACAAGGAGTAGGCTCCCTTTAGGGTTGAGAAAAATGTGTCCAGGTGGACGCGCAGCATTCCCCCAGCCACGGCCGTGCTCTTCTTCAGGGATTGCTCCACGAAGAGCATCATCTTCCGCTTGAAACTCCGATTCTGAATGTGCCAATTGCAGCTAAAAGCCGCATAATGGAGTCTCCCGAACCAGTACTCGTTGTCTGTGCCGAAATAGCAGGACGGGAATATCTGAAGGGGCATGGCCATCGAGTAAAATATGAAGTACATCCTGGCCATGGGCTCGGTGACAAAGAATACCAGAGCTGCGATGCTTATGCAGACATTCAAGGCAGTCACCGTGAACTGGATAAACATGGGTAACGATATAAAGCCCTCAACACGGCGGAAAAGTCTGAGAAACAAAATTGTTATATCCTTTAAACAATAACTAATAATTACACTCACTCAAGCAGCCGCTTGTGATCCGTGATGCAGGCCTCCAGATCCTTTTCAGGATTCCTAGCCGGATCCATGCCAACCTCCTCAAACCTCTTGTACAACATCTTGATGTGCGAGGAGATCAGGCACAGAACCACAGGCGGAAAGCAATCGCTGACATAGTTCTGGAGGAGCTGGTAGGATATGCCCACGATCTGGTAAACATTCGCTATGTAGTAGTTCCTGGTGGAGTGCAGCCAGTCGAAGGGGAACCAGGCGGGGTACATCAGACCCCGCTCCTCCTTGAACACGAACATGAGCTCGGCAAAGAGGCCGCAGGGCAGGTAGATGCCGATGAAGATGTACAGGACGTTGCGGAGCTGCTTCCTCACCTCGCCGTAGATTCGCTTCTGCTCGGGACCCACGACCCGATTGTCCAGGAGCAGCAGGAGGCGCTCCATCTCCGCCACATCCCGCAGGTTGTAGGCGTAGAGCAGGCACTTCGCCGTGCAGGCGGTGCAGGTGGCAAAGGTGGTCAGATTTAGGATGTCCTCGGTGAGGGTGCGGTTACGAAAGAGCGACATGCCCAGGTGCAGGGGATACCAGAGGGTGACCACCACGTTCAGCACGACACCGTAGCAGAGGTAGAGGTTCCGCCAGGATTTGATGCGGTGATGGGCCACTCCCAAGACCCGCCAGGCTGTCCAGTGGCTGCCGAAAAACTCCCGACTGGCGACTGTGACCTCGGCCATGTCTCCTTGACTTGTTACCTTTAACCTTTCGGTGGCTGCCACTTAAATACTGCTCCTTGGTGTGACTTCGAATGGGGCTGATTGCCCAATTACATAATTAGGCTTGCGTGGTCACAACAATTAGGAATTATTGTGGCCACCTGTCGGCGAGCAGGGGCTTCCCACTTGAGCATCAAATGGTTCGTCGAATTTCAATTAAAATTGCCTTTCAATTGGAGCGCTCCTCTCAGCGCTCTCAGTCCGAAAATTCTTTGGAAAATCAGAGTATTGTTTGGGAAATTTCAAAATAATTAACTTCATGAAAGGCACAGGTAAGTGGCGAGTTCTACATAAATTCAATGGAACTTAAAGGCCTTTGTTGTATATTTTCAATCAGTTTTAGATAGTGTAACGTTTCAAAAGCGAAATGTACAAAAGTTGACTTTGTCGGCCAACAATTTGCACTCCATGTGGATTTTAGCGAATGTGCATTTGTCATTCTATACTTTTGGGCGGGGAGGCCCCTTGGCCAAAGCTCTCATGTTTTTATAATTAATAAAATTGTGACACAAAAATCTGTATCGTCGGTCGCTTGGCTCATTTTGCATTTTGTCGTCTGCTTTTGTCAGCGGTTTTTGTGTCAAAATTTGTGCTAAAAAGTATGCTGCAGAATTTATGGCGCACTCGCTGTCAATTTTACAAGCCTACACACACACTCTCCCCAGCGATGAGGCGAATTTATGGCGCATTAAATTATTCGCTTCGTAAAAATTTCAACGGAATGGGACCCGGGACTTGATATTTCCACATGGTGCATGCAATTAGCATGTCCAGGCGCGGGGCACAAAAAACATGTTGCCATACTGTTGACAGCCCCATAAATTGTTGCATGCACGACGCGAGTCCTCCGAATGGCAGCGGGCCAAATGCGAGGGAAATTCCGGAAAAATCGGGAGGCTAAAATGGGGGAAAATGGGGAAAAACAACCAGCAACGACAACCAACAGGCAGCGCAAATATTTGCATATATGCGCATCTAAACGCATCGCCCGGCTCACTCTGTGTGCTCGGCGACAATCTAAAGTCTTAATTGTTGCATTGTTCCACGCATGCAATTGTCTAGCGTTGGCTGTGGGCCCGGCAATCCTTCACTTCCCCCCAGGAATTTATTCCGATTTTGGACGCCATAACCCAATTAGGAGCGGCCTATGGGCGGCTGAGAGACTCATCAGATTCGGAATGCAGCGGAAACATAATTACCACTCAGCGCGACAAAGTTGAGTGGAAATAATGTCAGGGCACTAGCTTTGTTAATTCAAAACGCCAGTTTTTAAACAATGCACGGAGCCAAAAAAATATAGATTTGGAGTCCCTAAAGTCAAACTAAAAATGGCACTGCAAAGTGTAGTAAGTGTGTGCGTCCTAGAAGGTATTTATATTTTAGTCAGAAGCTTTCTACGCAAAGAAAAAAGCATTACCGATCTTATAAAGCATATACATTCTTGATCAGCATTACCAGACGAGCAGATCTAGCCCATGCCTAAAAGTACTTCAAGCGTTAAAGCATTATGCATAAAGCTGAACTTTTTGAAACCTATGATTCTTAGAGATTACAATTTCTGTGGACAAATCCAAGCTAACAATTTCATAACTAAGCCAAAACAGGCCTAGTTTTAATTCGGAAAGTTTTTGTATGTTGGTTTTTATTAGGTTAATTAATCTGCAAGTTCAGTTAAAAACAAGTGAGAAAGCTACAGTCGAGTGTGACCGACTGTGAGATACCCGGTACCCAAAGTATGTGAAATTAAATAGCACACAGACATAGAAAAAACAAAATGTTGACAAATAAAGACAAATGTTGCCAAAAAAATGTTGAGCAAAGTTTAAAAGAGACAAAATCCAAAACGAATTAATACTGCGCCCGAAAGCACGCAACACTTTTTTTCGCTACTGCCGTTGTGGCTCAAGAGGAGAAGAAACTATTGTTTAATAACTTCCATGTTTATCATCCGATTTTACTCAAATTTTCAGAGAACGTCCGCAAATGCCTACTTATTTATTTTATCTATTTACTTTAGGCCAAAAATAACGACTATTGCATATATAAAGTTTTTACGAAATTCGGGGCGGAAGTGGTTGTGGCCAAATTTTAAAACAAACTTGATCTGCGTGCAACAGATTCCAATGTTGTCACCAAATTTGGTAACTCTAGCTCTTATAGTCTCTGAGATCTGTTGTCTCACACGGACAGACAGACGGACAGACGGACAGACGGACATGGCTAAATCGACTCTGCTGGTGATGCTGATCAAGAATATATATACTTTATGGGGTCGGAGATGCCTCCTTCTGCCTGTTACATACATTCTCGGTTGGCACTAACTTATAATACCCTTGTACCCTATGGGTACCGGGTATAAAAAAAAAATTTTGGCAAATTTTGAAAATTTTAATGATGTATAAAATTTTGAAGAATTTGACAAAATTTCATTTCTTTACTTTTTCAATATTTTTTTTTTAAATATTTGAAAATTTAATAGCGAATCCGAAAGTATACGGCATTTGGCTATGTTGTTAATCTTTATATTATAAAAAGTTAAGTTTACAAAGAAACAGTAATGGAATCCTACAACTAATAAAAAAGGCATTTAATTTAAAGCAAAAGAATTAATATCGGATGCATATAATTCGACCTTCAAAAGCAATATATTTGATATATGATAAAAATCTTTTTTAAAAATAGTCTGATCAACAGATCACTTTTGCACCGCAGATTGAATAAATACATTTAAATATATACGAACTAACAATAAATTAATGGGAGTTACACGAAAAATTCAAAAATATTCTTAAATGTTGCTGAGCCTAATATATAGCTACAATTAATATGATACTGTAACTGTGTTTTATATTGTTTTAACTGCCAGACTGGCTTAAACTTGTTTCTAATGAAACTACTTATGTATGTTGCTTTAACTTGTTCTTAATTATACTATAACCCCTTAAGTTTGTTCTAATAAAACTATGCATGCCCCAAGCTAAACACTTTTGGATCTATCCTCCTCTAAAATAAATGCATAATTTATATTTGGCCAAGCGGTGGCCAGGATGTGCATCCTGCATTAAACATACCCGCCTCGGCGATGTGGGAAATGTATTTTCGGGGGACCGTTCTTCTCCAACGACAGCCAGAGGGGGAGAGAGATCGTGGCGCTGCGGCGGAGGCCCAGCTGCTGTCAGCAAATGGGAACGACAACAATGTAATTAACATAATTAAAAGGCACCCCTCCACCGCCAGCCAGGCAGGCAGCCAGTCAAGGTGCCTCAGATTGCGGGACCGGGACCGGGACCGGTCACGGCGGCCATGAATTTCCTATTAAAAGTCAGCTTCCCCGTGGCAAAAGTGTGGAAAAGCGGCGAGCAAGATTCACGGCGCAGAGATTGCGTGTGTCTGAGGGGCTAATGGGCCGATGGGTTAAGGGGCTGCAGCTGCATAATTGGGCCAGCTCGCTAATTGTAAAGCGGTGCGCATTAATTGCGTCTGCAGCGTTGCGCATTTTGCGGTCTTTCAACCCCTCTAGTCTCCTCCTCCTAGTCTCCGCCGGAATCTCTAGTTTCCCCCAAGGCATCATCCTCCATCCGCAGAGACCGCAAACTGCGCTATGATGATGATGATAGAATTATTATGCAACTGCAGCGGGATTTCCCCTTAGACGAAAGAAACGTGTTGCATCCGCGATGCATTCTTATCAGCGACTCTTATCAGTGCCTTCCAGGAGCCGAACTCACCACGATATCACCGAAATGCCGGACACTGTCAAACAGCTGAGCCACAAAGGAGAGAGTCCTTCCCGCAGCTGCGCAGGTCGGCTTGGAAGAGGAAAAACATCGAAATCTGGTTGGATTTAAAAAATTAATCAAATTCAGAAGACTTACGGCTTAACTTTGGCGATATTTTGGGACTTTTAAAGCTTAATTAAATTAGCGGATTATTCTTATGTTAAATTTAAACATAAATGTCTAAGAAATTCCATTTAAAATATTTTACATTTGATATCAAATAAGAGAACAAATAGGTTAGTCGTTAAATAATGAAAAGCAAGTATAATTTACTATTTCTTTACTTACAAACTTACTAAATACTTGTATTCAAATTGTATGGTTTTACTTATAACTTTATATAATCTTGGTATTTAGAATTTAATAAATATTTATTGTGAATGATCTCAAACCTTATAGAGGCTCAATACAATAATTTTTAAATACAGAGAATAAAAAAAAAGGCATACAATTTTGCACTGCTTATAAATTTTATTTTTCATTGTTTATAATATTTATTGATCTAAAGGTAAAGAGTTTATTTTCTCCTTTAAATTATAATTTTTCAAGGCAATATTAAGATGTTTCCAGTACCATTCTTTATCCCATATTTATTATTTCTTTATCACAACTCTCAACTTCAACTTTAAACTCCAAACTCCTTTCCCGACGTTGCATGCAACAGTTATCCCTCGCGGCAGTGGCTTATCACAGCCTCAACCGCCGCTTCCAGTCTAATCAGAAACATCGCTGGAAATCGCGCCGCCTCCTGCTCTCTTTTTGGACACTAACCTGCCTCAACAGCTTTCACTTTTCCCTGCTCCACAGACCCACAAAGAGGAGCAACCAAATCCGAGCCCAAGGTTCGCCACGCCTCGGCTCCGCTGGACTTCGGGTCGCGGTGTGGTGAGTTTCCGAGCGGCGGCCGAAGCCGACTTGGAATCTCCGCTTCGGACTCACAGTTCGTTCTGAAACGCGTCGCGGCGTGGTTGTGTGCCCATCGAGACAAAGCCCAGCATATACTCTTGAAGACCACATCCTCCCAGTGGCATCGAACCAGAGATCGCGAGTCGAGTGAAGTGCAATTTTACCAAGGAAAAAATCTGTGAAAATGGCAGTGACAATTTTGCTCAAATAAATAAAAACTGTGAGAGCTTAAAATAACACACACACACACATTAATACCCAAAATCCGAGTTCAGTTGGCCAACAAAAATATTTGGAGTACGCCCTCAGGGTAAGTCGAAATGCCATAAAAAAATATGTTTTGGCATTCTTCGGTGTTATCATAAATACGCAGAAATGGCCAGCATCTGTGGCGAGAAAAGCCGCAAAAACTTTTAATTGTTGTAGGTAGAACCCGAAACACTTAAATGAAATTCCAAATGCATTTTGTGTGGTGGTCGCTGAACATATCTGGGCTAATTGTTTAAGCGGAATGCCTGCCGGCGGGGCGTATACGTAATGCCATTGTCCAGACAACAGCTTATGCCAATCCCCTTTGCAGTTCGATTCAATTGTGCGCCTGCTTCCGCGGCTGTATTCATGGCGCCGTCAAGGGCTTAAATGCCAGGACATATGTTGGGAACCCCCATAAAAAGAGGGCTTAAAAATAAATGAATCCGCCGCAGCCAGCCCAAAAAAAAGAAAAAAACGTAGAAAATAATAAAATTATCTCTTGCCGCCACTGAGTGAACTCAGTTTGAAAATGCGCCTGCCTCCGGCTGCAAGCCACAAAAAAAGGACCAATAACAAAGGACTCGGGTGCTGCTGTGAGAGTGAAAGTAAATAACGAATTCCCATTACTGGCGCCGACTGGGACTGGGACTGGGACTGGGAGTTCATATCCATATTGCAAACACAGACAGATGGAAGCACACACAGAAGGTGTGCTCCTCCCGGCCAGCAAGTCAATTAATTAGGAGGAACTGGCCGAAAGGGAGGCCTGCCTGCAATATCACTCATACGCCTTGTGCTCCCTGTCAGACCCTGTGGCAGACCAAGTGTGAAATTGTATTTCCACAGTGCCATGACCATGACCAAGGCAACTCCTTTGGATCCCGGATCGTTGGAACCAATTAATTTTCGGCTACATTTCGGTGAAAAATAAAGAAATTATGCCTTGCCATCCTTTGCCACTGTCAGCACATTCACAACCAGATTCGCATCGAGATTAAGCGCTTCTCTCTCGAGTTAATCCCGAGCTTCTGCTTCAGGTCATTGTTTTAATTTTGGGACACTTACCTGCACGCTCTGGGTTTCACTTACTGTTTACTTGCTGCTCAGTCCATCCGTTTGGAGTTAACTTTGCATACAAATGGGCTAACTGGTCGCTTCTGCTTTATGAATGCAAATTTGCCCAGCCTCCTGCTGATGCCTGCAGTTTGCCATTGACCCATGCTGCGAGGGATATGGGTGCTGTGGGGTGTCGCTGCCAGTTTCAGTTACTCCAACCTATTTGCATACAGTCGGAGAAATATGTATACTCAAACTATCTCAGAAAGGGGTTAGTGCTGGCTATCTCTCTGGCTTTGTGCATTATGCCAGATAACTTTTGCAGACTTTTGGGGGTTTTAGGAAAGTTTGCTATTTATTAGATAAGGTTTAAGTGAGTCATCTCGCAAGATCAAGAGAACAAGTAAAATTCTTTCCTTAAACTATGTTTTATTCAATTTCTGGCTCCCTACTGATTCTTTTTTCGAGTGTGTCCTTGTCAACAGAGGCAAACAAAAAACAGAAGCATCAGGCAAATAGTTACACCCGCCGTTGGTTGTTGGCAGCTTTTCTGGCCTCCACTTATTCGGCTTTTATTTTTCGCTCTTCTTTTTTATATATATTTTTTATATTTTAAAGCCCGTTCTAGGAGTTAAGAGATTCTAGACGCGGTTCCTCGGAACAAGGGATTTAATGCAAATAAGGATGAGCCAGGCAGCGGCGATGGAAATATAAATATGGCCTGCTAGGAAATACTTGGAAAAAGGCAAGCACGTGTCGGGGCTCAAGTTACATTGCGAGTCCTTTAAAGTCCCTTTGGCAGCCATCAGGCCTTGTGGCTTCCCACATTATTGGTCAGTCGGTGAGTGACTGAGTGACTGACTGACTGAGTGAGTTTGCATAATTCGCCCCGAATCTCCCACTTAATCCCCCTTTCGGCATTATAATTATAAATGCGTCGTGCGTCGTCGTATTATGGCTGCCTGCCGCCAATAGTATTTAGCTGCCCGGCTACGAGCTTGTATTATTTAATTATAATTTCAACTAAGCCCCCGAGAGCATTTGACCAGCCACACAAGCCGGAGGCCGAATGTAATTAAAAATTAAATTACCTAAACACTAAACACTAAAAACAGTATGTAAGTTGATTAAAATGAGGACTAAACCTGTGTGTGTCAGCCTTTAATTTCCAGGGAAACTCTTTGAGCCTGGGCTAAGCTTTGAGCCTAGAGCACATATATTTCGGCGTAAAACTTCTGTGTTTTGGCCAGGCTCTTCAAATCGGCTTAAACGGCAGCTGGCTAAGCTGGGGAGAAAATTATTATTAAATATGCACTGGCTATGTGTGTGTGTGCCACAGCACTCGCACTAATTCCCCTCGAAGGCCAACTCAAATAAGAAGCAACTTTTCGGGGAAGCAACTACTACATAAAGTTTTTCGATGGCAGTCCTAGTATTTGTGTTGTCCATTCTAGGACATGCAACCAATTAATTAGGGACAGCATTTCGGCAAACCCAGGGGCAATCAATCTAATTGACCAGACAGAGCACCAATTAAAAAGAGACCACGGTTAAATGTTGATCCTTTAGGTCTACGCCCAATTGTTAAACAGTTTAGTTGTTGCCGCCAACTTCCCCCATTAAATTAGTTATGATTGTGGCGTGTTAAGCATTAATTAAACGGCTCTGATTGCGGTCTGGCGGCTGAAACGAATCAATTATTTAAGCGATTTTAAATGCCCGACGATGGCCTGCGTGGAAATCACGCCCACAGGTCAGGCGCTCATTAATGGCTATAGCTTTTACGATTTGGCCTTTGAGCTTTGAGCACCAATTAGGAATCCGAGATCGCAGGTAAAAGGTTATTTAGCTCCGGTTTTGATTGAGTATCCGAGTATCCTTTGACCCATAGTATTGGCTTTGCGGGCCACGCACAATAGATATCTCGACGATAACCTTTGGGGCAAGTTAACGAAAAAAAAAAGCAGAGAGGGAAAAAACCATACGAATGACAGATTAATTGCCATCGAATGCCAAAGTTGAGCTAGAAGAGCGAGCCAGTTGTTCCTGCCTGTCCCTGCAGATGATTTGTGCCTTTCTTTCAGCGCCTTTTCTTTTCTATATTTTTTTTCTCTTGGATTTTTTCCCATTTCATTCTAGCCCGAGGCAGCAGGTGCTTTGAGCCAAGGTTTCCCTTTTGCCTGGCCGTGATTGAAGCGCTTGCAAATGGCAACAATTGCTGCGGTTCTCTAAATAACAAATGGCCAAAAGGAGCCATGGCGCGGAGATGGGGCAAGTTTTATTGCTCGCCTCCCCAGACGTTTTCCCAGCAACTTGTTTGGCCAAGTGTCGTTACCAAGTTTCTGGCCCGCCTTACAGAGCAGCAAAACTTAAGAACAAATATTCCGGAAACCGGACTTGCGAATATATATTCTTGTATCTTGACAAAGAAAATCTCTGGGGATTGGCGAGTTGATTTGCCGAAGTGCCGGAAAGTATGCTGTTGTACATATTTTATAGCATGCTTTTGGGCATTGTTTTTGGAGATTTAAAATTCTAGAAATCTTAAAAGTGGTTTCTAAATACTTGGGTTTAGGTTAATGCAATTTTTCATACATTTATCTTAAGAGTTTTAAGGAAAATTAAGTACTCTAGCTCTATATATTGAGTTTTGTTTATGGTTGTGAAGTAGGTTTGATTTTCGGTGTCATATATATTCAGCATTGAAAACTTTTTGGCAGAGTTTTTAGAGATTTAAAATTTTGGAAATTACTAAAGTTCTTAAATTGAAAAGTCAGGTTTGGGAAAATTAAATACTTTTACTTTTTATATGGCAAATTCGTATGATTCCTTTATGATTTTGACCAGCAAGTTCTCTGCTATTTCAAAACCTATTTTTCAAGAAGGAAAATAATAAAAATTTTGAATTCTTTTCAGTGCAGTCACTTCTTTTTCCCTGTGGTCCTGGTGTGCCTGAGCAAAGGGTTGCTCGGCTGTCCTGTAAAAGTGAATTATGGCGACAGTTGTCAGCGGCAACTTTTAAGCTGCCTATGGAAGCGACCAAGGCAAAGACAAAGGCACACGGCTGCACTCAGCGAGGCGAGATGGAAATGGGGCTCGGAAAATCAGAGAGTGTGGGATAGTGGAAAAGTCAGGAAAAGTGGGGAAAATGCAGAACTTTCACTGCCAGGCATATCATTTGTCAGGTTTTAAGAACCGCCACAACTGGCAACTTGCTCGGTGCGAAACTTTGGCTCCAATTGAAGCTCAGAGAGAGACTTCAGCAACAGTCAAGTGTCAAGGTTGATGGCTGAATGCAGACTTTGCCGCCGCCAAGGACACGCGCGCGAAAATTGTCCTCTTAAATTGTCATTTGTGTGTGACCCAGAGTCACCCACAGCCGAAGAGCCGTGCGACAGCATTGTCCTGGCACAAAGGACAATGCCAGGGAGGCTGCCGCTGCCGCTGCCGCTGCTGCTGCCGCTGCCAGAGCAAAGACAAGCATTTCACCGTCACTTGACTGACAACTCGTGCGTGTGGGCGTGGTCTCTCAGGTCCCCGTTCCTTGCCGTCGCCCAATATCCTTCCCTTACCTTTTCAACCGTTATTTCAGGACACACATTCTGGGTGTGTGGGTATGCTGGAATTTCCGGGAAATGACAATCGAGAAGAGTTGAGGTAAAAAACATTTATGGCATGTGTAATAAATAAAGTTTTAAGGGAAGCTAAAAAGTGTACTTTCTAGGGTTTATTTTTCTAAGAGGATCTATTATATAATTGTACAGATTTTTGTGAAAAAAAAGTCTTATCATTGTCTATAGTTAGTTAGTCCTCTGTCGGACCCCTAGAAAGCGAACCCATTACCTACCTCATTGTCGTCCTGGGTGTCTGAGTGTATTTCTGTTCAAGTACTCACACACACATCTGCTTAAGGACACTCGTATCCTTTCGCCATGCTGCCTGTATTATTTAATGTGGCCATTGTCGTCAGTTCGTCCTGCTCGTCCTAGCTGCGTCCTGTGCCGGACTGATGCGTTGATTGCTGCTTCACTTGTTCGCCGCTTTTATTAATTTACGAGCTGCGATAAAAGGGAAACCAAATGAAAATGACCCTTGGAGATGGCCTCCAGGAAGGGGCCCAGCCAGGAGCAACGCTTCATCTAGATGGGAGTGCATAAAGCGAAAGTTATGTAACAGATGGAGATGAAGATACATAGGCATGGCTACTGGTTGGCTTTCACCTGCCTTTCGCCACGTGTGTGCCATCAGCCCCCAGCCCCAGGCCCGGCGGCAGGCGACAGGCGCACAGAGAGACATTTCATGTTCAAGGTCCTTTCTTTGCAAATTGATTGACATGGGCAGGAAATTAAAATAGGTTCGCTCCGGGACTATGCTCTGAAGCTTTAAGTTTGGCAACCCGGCGACCAAATCAGCCGAATATTGGTTAAACAGATAGCCGGCAATCCCGGGGCCATTAACCAAATTGGATTTGATTATTTATACATGAGGGAGCAGCGCGTCGATACGCGGCCACAAAAAGAACGATGTCATAAATCACATTACACACAACAAATACCAAAAAATAAAAAGAAAGAAGCGCTTCACAAAAAAGGGAAATCCCCCAGCTTTCTGGGGCGACAGAGGAAGTGTTATTGATGAGCATTTAACATTTGTTATTTCCGCTCGACGTTGGCTTTAAACTTTTGGCTGGCGGATGGCGTCATCTTGGTATCTTTACGATACTTCACTTTGCCCCGCTCGCTCGTCGATAATTTAGTTAATAGTTTTAGTACGATTCCGGCGCTCTTCCTTGCTTTATTTTTTGGCAACGCCAGCGATTTGCCTTCAAGGGGGATTTTCCGGGTGTGGGGAAAATGGGATTTTGGGAAGACCTTCTGACGATTTGCCTTTCCCACTGGTCCGTCTGTTTGGTCAATAAAAGGGCAACGTCATGTTTTATATTGGCTCTCATGTTTTCGAGGCCCATAAATTAGGGCAAATTCCATTTGACTGAGCTTTGGCTTTCACTTTTGGGCAGCCATTTGCCTTTCGCCTCACTGGGCCATTCTTTTTTCGTATTTATTTTATATTTATATTTTATGCTCGCTTTATTTTGATTCGGCAAAAAGTTGCTTGGCCGCCAATTTATGGCTACACACTTTGTCCATTAGGAAGCGGCTTAAAGGCCAAACTTTCCAAGGCTGAGTCCATTAACAATGGGCGCAAGTTAAAGTCAAGCGGCCGTTCCACATGGCGTATGAGTTATTTGGCATTTTCCCTATGGCTAGACATAGTCTGGCTCTCGAATTTATTGACCTGCCATTGTCGAGGCAATGTCACTGCTGATTGTTTCGAATATTAAGCCGAATATTAGTGGTTTAACTTTTGGCATTCACCATGAGGGAAAAAACTGCAAATGTGTAAAGTTTTTACAAACAATTTGGCTTAAATTACATTTTTTCTCTCATTAACCAATTAAAGTTATAAGTCTCATTAATATTCACACCCAATTCACACTTTCAAATGCAGCTTTACATAATTAATTCCTAGCCAAATGGAAACGGGGAAAATATGATGAAAATAATTTCCTAAAACTCAATTAATTTGGTTTTATATATTTTTCTGATCCCCCGAGGCTGTGTTTCCACACATTAAATATACATTTCAAAGAAATCGAAACTCATAATTAGCATAATCCCGGGATAAGTTGTTCCGAGAAAGGCTTCGGGGGCTTGTTAAATTTATAAATGTCGTGTGTGTGTGGGTCGCATCTAAGCTAATATGTTGGGAATTTCCCATTTATTTACTACGCAAGTGAGTGTGTAAAGTTTTGTTTGCATTGCCTCCTCTGAGCACATAATTCCGGTTATAAATTTCCATTGAAATAAACGGTTGCGCCTTGGGTTTGAGCCCGGTTCCCGTTCCCAAGGTGTATGCTTTTTTTCTCCTGTAAGCCAGGATTAGGAATACAGCTCCATTTTATTACGGTAGCGTTTGTCTCCCTGATTGCTGAATGATACAGTAGCCAGTGGTGGCTATAGGGTATTTTTAAAAAATAAGAAAAGTTGGGAATATAGGAAAATATTTAAGAAATATGAATATAATAGATTCCTGATACAATATAAAATTTTAATTTATTTTTTATTGACTTAAATATATTTGTAAAGATTACATAAAGCATAGATTTAGTTTCACTCAGACTAGAGAGAGTTTTGTAAATATTTTAAGCGTTCCGACATATATTTTCTTAAAAGGTAATAATGTCTTAGATAAAAGAAAATAAATTAATCAATTAATTTGCTCTTAAACTATTTAATTAATTGGCATTTAAAAATATAATAAAATAAAAGCAAAGCCAAATATTTTATGTATAACAGAATTCCAATATTTTTTTGCTTAAATAAATAAAAAATCATGAAGTTAGAGATAAAAAAGGTGGTTTAAAAAAAATCCCTATAATTTCTATTTTGTTTCTGAATAACTAAATATTTCTCTTGGCCATATATCTTCTCAAAAAAAAAAGATAAATTCGCAGCACTGACAGCCCGGGGCACTTGGCACACGTCAGAGTTTTCCAGACTCTGTTACTGTGCAATTTATGCGCTCACGTATAAATAGAATTGATTTTGCTTAAGCATCGCATATATATTTTACCTTCTGCCGGTGATTTAATGTCTGGCGACATAATCTGCCATTTGGCACTCGCTTCCCTGGCATCACGTACGCGAAGTTCCCATGCCGCGCCGCCCAGCTCCTTGGCTCCCATATCCTTATCGCCATGTCTTTAAGCTGCGTGCAAATCCGAATCCATTTTCAGGGGATTCCATTATGCGAGCGGGCGCTTGGGTAAACAAAGGAAAATGTACGCACACTGCAATATCCAGCGAGTACTTGAATCCGACAAAAAACAATTATGTTGGAATAACACGTTGATATATTTGTGCTCGGGGAGGTAATATTGGCGCCTGTTGGCAGTCTGTTGTGTTTTTTAGATTTATCTCAAGCTCGGATCTGATTTAACCTCGGCGGCGGCGACCTGAGGACGAAATTAATCCTAATGGACTTTCGGCGCCAGCTGTGTAAACAATAATCTGATTTTTTTTGCCATCGAACAGCGAGCTATTTGCTCTTCGAACATTATCTATGAATGTGTAAGCTTCTTTGCCGTCAGAATGGCTTCTGACAGTAAAAGTTTCTAAAAACCATACTTGCTGAGGAAACCAAAGGTAAGGGTACACAGAGAGAATTATGTGTTGGGAAATTAAGAATTAATCGTACTCGAAGTTGTACTATTCTTATTTTAAGTACGGAATTTTTAAAAATACTAAGATTAAGTTTTTTTTTCTTACTTTAAAACCAAACAAAATTCAAAATGAATACAAAAAGTACTTCCACAAAAATTAAGAACAAAATTCTTGAATTAAAATTTTTCTATCCTTAAATTAAAAACGTCTGTACTTAAGTTTGATGATAAGGGGGGAGAGGGGAAGAGCGGCAAAGCGGTGTTTCTCCGTCTCGCTCTCACCGCCTGTCTCGCTCTGCTCTCCCGCTTTGTCTATTTATAGCTCGACCACTGTCGCAAGCGTATGTGTGTATTACAGTCTTTGACGCCATCCTCTGATTTGCATGCGTGGTCCAGAGGCTAAAGTGTTCGAGTCTTAATCCAACGATTGCGGGTTCGAGTACCGTCGCAGCAATTGTGTTTTCGGAAAAATGTAAGTTGGTTTTTATAGACTTTCTATAATATCTATATTCATTTAACCTAACATATCAACAAACAGCCGGCACTTCCTAATCCTCTCCAGAAACTGGCCATTTACAGCCGGCACTGAAGAATCCTCTCGAGAAGCTGGCCATTTGCAGCCGGCACTGCCTGATCCTCTCCAGAAACTGGGCCATTTGCAGCCGGCACTGCCTGATCCTCTCCAGAAACTGGCCATTTGCAGCCGGATCTGCCTAATCCTCTCCAGAAATTGGGCCATTTGCAGCCGGCACTGCCTGATCCTCTCCAGAAACTGGCCATTTGCAGCCGGATCTGCCTAATCCTCTCCAGAAACTGGCCATTTACAGCCGGTACTGCCAGATCTCCTTGAGAAACTGGCCATTTACAGCCTCCCTCTCTCAATTTTACATAATTTTTTTACCCAGTGTCAAATAATTAAGAATGATTCGTTGTTAAACTAAGAACTTTTGTGTATTAAATTGAAAATTTTCGGTCTTAAATGAAGAACATTTTGCACTTTTCTTGAGCATAAAATGTATTCAAAAACGTAATTAAATACTTAATATTAGTATTCGCATTCTTAAAAATTTTACTTGAACTGAGTACAAAACGACATCTAATTAAGTACAAAAAGTTCTCGGTCGTTATTTGAGTATTTTTTACTTACTTTAAGTGCATTTTTACTTAAAAATTCTCTCTGTGTACAAGTTTGAGTTTCCAAAAGTTGTGTTAAAAATGCTCAAAAATGTATACATTTTCCAGGTGCAAAAAGTTGTAAAATCTCATACAAATTGTGAGCAAATTGTAGCAATATTGATATAAGCTGCTTGGCAATATGCTTTCTATTAGTTGAGGGCAAAGTTTTAACGCTAGAATGAGAAAGGAAGAAGAGCTGAGAAATTTATTGTAAAGCTACTGGAGTTTCAATATTATGTTAGCTAAGAAAGGGGGAAAAATTAAAAGAGGGAATAAATAGTAAGTATACAACTTGTTTAAGTTAACAATATAGGCAAAAAATAACAAAAGAGGGCTTAAGTAGCAGAATACAACTTATTTAAGGCTTAAAAATCATATTTTGATTGTAAATAATTAGGATTTTAATGGCCAATCGGAAAATATACGGCTTTTGGCTATAAGAGGCTCCCAAGAAGACCTCAAATGCGCGCATTTTTTGCTGATCATGTATATATATCCATTATGGGGTCGGAGATGCCTCCTTCACTGCGTTGCAAACTTCTGACTAAAATTTTAATTCCCTCTGAAAGGGTTTAATCATACTAGAGGATTTAGGTAACAAAAATAGCATCCCGCGAAGAAGTAAATAAAAAATAACAACCATGGCCATATACTTAGTAAATAAATGCCAGTTTTTTAGCTTAAAAGCACAAAAATAAATGAAGTCAGAACCGTTGCCCCTAGCTACCTGTTTTTAATCCTTGTGACTGAAAAACGTGCATAGGCGACGCGCCATTAAATATCCAAAGCTTAAATAATACACGACCCACCTTAAGGAAAAAAAAATCAAATAGCAGACAGACAAACAAACAAATAAATAAATAAATACATCCGAACTTGGGCGGGGAAGGACCCACGGTTCAGTCCACAAATAGAAGCTAATGAAGGAAACATTTGCAACCCGCAAAAAGTAGCGAAAAAAAGGCAGATAGAAGGCAAAGCTTCCGCTGAAATGCGACTGACTGGCTGGCTGGATGGGTGGATGGCTGGCTGACTGGCTTTTGCAATTTTTATTTTTCATAAATTCTCAAAAGCATGTTTGCCAGCTCATAAAAACGCAGCGCTCGCATGCCGTCATGCCACTTGGAGGAAAAGCCGAGAAAGCCAAGCCCAAGTGGCTCATAATCTGAGCAATTTGCTGGCGTTTTATGTGATTTTTGTAGCTAGTATTAGTGGCTGTAAAGAACACACCCCAGATGAGCCAGTGTGTGTGTGTGGCGTGTGTGTTTACTTTCTGCATCATTTGTATGCAAATTGAAGGATACATTCCAGAGCTCGGCGTTGCAAGTCTGCAGCAGCCCTGCTTGGCTCTAAATAAATTGAAATTTTAATCAATCTTCGCGCCTTATGTTTGCCAACCTTTGACCGAAATCAATTAAATTAAATTATTTTGAATGCGATGCCCGTGGAGAGAAGACAAAGGACTCCTCCTTACGATGCCCCTGCCCCTTGATTGGCAACCAGCCAGGGAGTCGCAAAAAATTATCCAATTTAAAAGTCAAATGTCATTTTTTCGTGTTTCTTTTT
The DNA here is from genome assembly GCA_008042615.1 of Drosophila auraria. NCBI lineage: Eukaryota > Metazoa > Arthropoda > Insecta > Diptera > Drosophilidae > Drosophila > Drosophila auraria. Next base: position 28,823 of record VNJW01009738.1, read on the forward strand.
TTTTTTTTGTCGTGCCTTTTGTTGCTGCTTTTTTTCTGACACATAATGTGAATTACCTAACAAAGGTGGCGCTGCTGATGAGTTGACGACGACAGCGGCGGAGGAGGAAGGACTCAAGAAGCAGCTCGCAGCTCGCAACTCGCAGGAAGAAAAAGAACAGAAGGTGACGAGCCGCCATTTCCATTCCAGCCTCGGGGGATGCCCTTGCCAAGAGGTGTGGAAACTATGCACAGAGGGCCGGGTTTTCTTTTTTGATAGAAAAATATATCTGGTAGTTGTCCTTCTTGGAAGAAAAATAAGCCACATTGGGCCAGAAGTGCTCACAAAAATTGCCAAGTCAAGGATCCTTCCTTTAAAATGCATGGAAAATATTTATCGGTTGCTTTGAAATTTTTTCTGCAACTTAGAATATTTTTTAGGAAGGCTAAAGCAGCTCATGTAAGCTTTGAAATATCAATAATATTTAAAAGAGATAACAAAATATTTGTTATAAATATATAATACAAATTGGATTAAGCGTTTCATTATTTTAGAAGCCCTAAATATTTTTGTAGCTTAAACTATTTAAGAAAGTTCTCGTTTCATTTTCTTTTAAATAACAAAATGTCAAAAACTGTTTAGCTTAGGTTAGTTTAATTTTAAATGTAATTCCTTAATTTTAATCTTATATTAAAGAGTATCTAAAATTCCCCCGTTCAAGGAAACCCCCACCCAAGTTACCTGAATCTCCAGTTTGACGGTTTTTGTTTCCGCTTCCGTTTCTTTTGCTATTACGGCGGAAGACATTTCATTCTTTGCGCCGGCAACGACAGAAAAATTACCCGAATTTCATTTAACGCTCCAACTTTGTCACTGGCAGCAACAAGGACACAACAAGCACACACCCAGAGTGTGTGTTTGTGTTCAGGACATGCAAAGTAAATGCGCTGAGTTTGTTAATGTGTTTGCATAAATTTGAAGGAGCAGCCAGAAGAAGGCAGAAAAAACGTGAGAATAGCAAAGGATATAGGGGCCTGAGTAAATGGTTATGGGGAAATGGAAAAACAAAGACATTTTCCTAGGTTTACTTTCGTATAGCACTCGGGGAAAAAGCAGGAAAACAATCACTAAAATCTCAGATGATTTAAAGTAAATATAGAAACTATAAAATATTTTGAAGGCAAGAAGTAAATATTCAAACTATAAATGCTTTTAAATAGGTTCAAGGAAACTTAATATTTTCTGTAATATCAAAACTAATCCTTATATTTTCTTAAGACTCTGCCATAGTTTTCCCTTCCACTTTTGGCCATTTAATCTACTCAAAGTTGGCTCTGGGCAAAGTGCTGCCATTAATCAGGCTAAGCACACTCGTACTCCTCCGAGTCACAGATGCAATTGCTCTTCGCTTCAAATTGGATTGTTAGTTTTCAAACATATCCCGGCCACGTGTGTGGAGGATAGAGGGTAAGAGGTCGCAGGTCGCAGGTAGCAGCTCGGGTTACCTGCACCAGCAGCCACTCACCTGTGACGACGGATGGAGGAAAACGAGAAAGTTGAGCTGTCAGTGGGTTGCCCGCTGCCCGCATGCTGGGCTAGCGCTGGTTAAGGCGCTCGAAATGGGTTGGGTGTCAGGGGTTAAGTGCACGGGAATGTCACTGTTGCTATCAGAGTCCCTGCTTAACCCCCCGCTGCCCGCTGGCTTGTTTGTCGTAATGCATTAGCTGTGTCGGGGCCCCGGAACCGGAATCAAACTGTGGCCCGTCTCCCGCTCCTCTCTCTCCGGAGACTCCATTTCCAATTGTCCGAGAGTGCAGGCAGGGCAGCCTCAAAGGACCCCGATTTAGATGTCCTTTTTTTCCTGTCGCCTGGCACGGGAACTCCCGTTTGACTTGCCGTGGCATTTATGAATAATAGATACACCGACACCCTCGCTTCCCCGCCTGTCAATTGTTTATTTATTGTCTGATTGGATTGTCCCAACCGCCGAGGCCGCGACACTTGCCACTAAAGAATTCATCGGGGCTTGTAGTGCGATTGTGAGCAGTAAAAATAATGGTTAGCAAGTGTGTTTATGCGTTGGGGAACTCCGGGTAATCGGCCTTAGTTAGGGGATATATTTTTAATGGGTTTAAGCATCAAGATAAAATGATTTCCTTGCTTAAATAATATTTAGGAAAAAGGTGAGAACTTTTTGGGTATTTGAAATATTTAAAAAAATATTTTTATTGCTCTAATCATATAACATAAATAATATTTTGAGTCTTGAAATACAAGAGAATTTAAATATAAAGTAGTTTAATTAATTTCAAAGTCCTAAGGCTCCTTGAAAACATTATTTTTGTGCCTAAAAATGTTGCTTGCATGAACTCTTCACAAATTAATTTTTTATGGACAGTTGTAAGCTTAAATTATAAAATACTTTAAAAAGAAAAGCCATAGCATCCTTAAACTTATTCACCGTTTAAATTTAATTGCTTTATAATAAGTTGTAACAGCCACAACTTAAGGCCAGAAACTAACCCTAGTCTAACCCAGAAAAGGGGCATAAATAAATCCAAGACTAAGCTCAAAATTCCGCCCATAAACTGCAAGTGAATCTGGGCTAATCGCATATAGTGCCGCATGATCCGGGGCTCAAAAGTGAAACTCGCACCTCACGGAGCTCCGTGTGCGGCTGGAGTGTCAATTACTCTTGCTGCGCCAGGGCCATTGTGCCATCCTGCCATCCAGCCGCCCCTGTGAATGACCTGCCAACTTCCATGGCATTGTGCTCGTTGCTGTTTGTCTGCTGATGTTTGGTCTTGCCTTGGAGCAATTTTTATGGCTCATAAAACTCGAAATTAGAACTGGTGCTGCCTGTACACATATATATCTTTGTGCGGAGTATAAAATGTTTATGCTCTCTGCTCAGCACTTGGAAATCTGGAGCCATCCGGCCAGAGACGGAGTGGATTTTCCTTTCAGAATTAGTATTACATTTAAATGGCATATAATTTGTTAACGCCATAATATTTATGCGACTTGCGGCCGTACACTTTTATTTATGTTCACGGAGGGGCAATCCCCCAGCTGACAATCAAAGCGCACTTTCAAGGAATTGCGTTTAATTTGCGACTCGCCTCCCACAATGCAGCCGCGTGCCACGCGGCGTATGCGCAATTTTTCTCCTTGCGACTCTTGGGGAAACAATTGTTTATTTGTGTTGTTTTTCCGCTGCGTAGATGCGGAAATTTTTAATTGCCGCCTTAACGCGAATTTGTAAGAGTGCCTCGAGAAAGTCCAGAGAAAGTCTTGGTCCAGAGCCCTGATTACACTAACTTGGCGTCGCCGGAGCAAAAGCTGAATTATTATTGTGAAGCGAGCGGCGAGGCGACCTTCAGTCGTGGCACAAAAATCGCATAATTCAAAGAAAACATTTTGCTTACACTCCCGGAAAAGCAGAAAAGCGAGCTGAGAACTCAGAACTCAGAGCAGAGGGCATAAAGAAAATTGTTTTCATGAGAGCGAAAGTAATGAAAGAAGCTCCGAAAAATTGTGAGGAAAATTGGATGAAAAGCTGCGAATTTCCCCGAGGGGTAAAAAGGGAGTATCGATGGCAGAGATTCTAAATTGGTAATTTCTCTTCGATTTATGCACAATGAGAAAAGGGCTCTATATATTTATATTAATATTTAAAGTAATAAATTTATAAAGAAGTTTTAAGAAAATCTTAGTAATATTGAAAAAATACTTGACTTTAATATTAAATACATGTAAAGTCCTAATTATTTATTGAAGAATGCCAACAATTTATATTTAATAAGAAAACCTTAGGTCTACACTTAAATATTTTATTCGCTGCTTTAAAATATTTTCCTCTCTGTGTATACACTTCAATTTCTGTTCATTGTTTATCAAGGCTCAAGGTCTTATTTTTCTTTTCCCATTTCCAAGCCCATCTCGCCGTGTCCATCACCAAAGTTCGTCATGCAGCCTTCATCGTGATTCAAAGACTCTGGCTAATCATTGGATTTCTCCTCTCTTCCTCCTCCTTTTTTTTCCATTTTCAGGAGCAGACTTTCGTGTGAAAACGGAGGAAAATGGATAGCGGAGCGCCCCAGTCCATCCGCTCGAACTGGCGGCCGGCCACGGTGCGGATGCGTGATATTCTCGCCGCGGCCTTTGACAACTGAAAATGCCAAAAGGTAGCCAAAAGGGAGCCGGAGCCGGAGAACTAAATCGATAACCGCAGCACACGCGGCACACAAAGTGCTGATCAGCCAATCAAGGCGAGCAACTAAGCGATATACGGGGTGAACACAAAAGGGGCCACAGAAACCCTCAGCCCGAGGATGCGGATGCAGATGCGGCTGGGGTTGTGCTGGCTGCTGATGCTGTGGATGGGAGGAGTGTGTGTGCTGGCGCAGGCACAGCTGGAGGAGCTGCCTAGCGAGGCTGACGGAGCGGCGGGATCCCCGCGGAGTCGCATCAAGGCGGAAACGGAAACCCTGATGACGGGCGACAGCTTCAACATACGCCACGGGCGCTCTCGCTCGCATTTCCTCCACAGCAATGGCAGTGGCAGTGGCAGTGGCAGTGGAACTGCGAGTGGCAGTGCAAGTGCCAGTATCAGTACCCGCCTCCTCCTGGTCCCCCAGCCCACCCAGCTGCCCGGGATGGGCGGCACCTCGCCCGCCCCGGTAACCCATAAAATCCGTAAATTGCACAAGAAGAAAATCAACGAGAGCATACGGAAGAGCGTGGACAAGAGCCTGGGCCTGCTGCATCCGCCGAAGAACCATCGCAGCCTGGCGGAGGCCGAGCACCTGCAGGGGCGTCCTGCCAGCGAGGACACCGGCGAGGACCGGGCGCTCAGCGAGGTCATGCAACTGGCGGACGAGCTGGAGCTGGAGAGCTCCCTGCCCACGCCATCCGATCCAAGTATCGGTGCCCGCCAATTTGTGCGTGCCAGCGCCGATGAAACCAATTACCAGGAGCAGGACGAAGATACCCATGAACGGCAGGAGTTAGAGGACGATGATGACGAGGACTCTGAGGAGCAGGAGCCAGAGGAGGAGCTGCTGTCGACCACAGCCAGGCCCAGAGTGGCCAGAACCCGCCTGCTGCCCGTGAATGGCACTTGGGAGAGAGTTGGCAAGACATCCCGCGACTCCTCGGACTACGAAAGCAACGACCTGGACCTCGAGGAGAACGCCCAGCTGACCCTCAGCCGGCTGCAGCTGCTCAACGACAGCCTGGGCACAACCGAGTGGTCGCAGGAGGACGGCCAGAAGGCGGAGCCCGAGGCAGAGGCCAGATCCCAGGCAGCCAGCATGGAGATCAAGCAAATAAGCTTTGACAGCGACTCCGATTCCGATTCCGACTCCGATTCCGAAGCCGAGGCCGGGCTGGACACCTCCGAGGTGACCATGGACGATGGCTATCCGCCGGAAGTCCGGATCGATGACAAGACCAAGCAGCTGGTCATCGGTGATGTGGTGGGCGGCGACTCGGAGTCCAGCCAGATCACCGCCGATGTGATCAATGCGCGGGACAGCAAGATCGATCTGGTCTCCAAGTTCCTGCAGTACATCGAGCAGCAGCACCTGATGGGCTCCAACTGCGTGGCCGGGACCTCTTTGAATCTGGGAGAGGGCGTGGTCGACCGCTATGCCCAGGACAGGTTCCGGGTGGAGGCCGAGGTGGCCGTCAATCGCGCCAATATGCTGACCAGGTGAGTTGCCTTGACTTTCGCCAAGTTTTTTGGTTTGTTTCCTCTTTCTTCCAACTCATATTATCCACATCCCAAACTTTTCCAATCGAAAGTTTTGGCCAGACGACGGTGGTGCCACATGCAAGTGGAAATGGAAATGGATTCCCAGATACATGTGGACACTCGGGGTTGGAGTAGGAGAGTCTGAATAAGAAGGAATAAATAAATAATTAATGTCAGGACATCATTTAGGAATTAATTGCAAATAACTTTGGGTTTATAGGATTTCTAAGGCATATTTTATAGTTTTTAATTATATTTATTTGTTTAAATTACAGAAAACTGTTCAAAGATTTATAAATATTTATAATTAGTAGATAATTCTTCAAAAGATACCATAATTCTGCCCACAACTGTGCCTCTAGGTGATAGTTAGCGATGACAAAGTGAAAACTTGACCAAATGAACGGCTGAAAAAAATCTCTTTCAACTCTGAATAATCCTGTTTCTTGGGCAAACTTTATTATTTCGTAATTTATGTTCCTTGCTCAAAATTCTGGAAGCACCGAATCTGCCTCCTCTGGCATCTCCTCCTCGCCCCTGGGCAGAAGCTCCTCTTCGGAGGGCGAGAAATCGTTGGCTATGTGAAAGGTCTGGCGAATCTCCTCCACGGTGTGTCCCTTGATCATATTGGCCACCGTCTGGCAGGCGGCATTCAGCAACTTCCGGATATCCAGGTAGTTGGCCGCCAGGATCAGCTCGAAGAGGGTGCCCTGGTCAATGGCCAGAAAGTCAACGTCCCAGGGGCTTAGCTCTATGAAGGGGTTAACCGTCTCCTCGCCGTCCTCGTCGGTGTCCATGTCGGCGTTGTGGTGCTTGGCCCAAACTAATACCTTGTTCAGGATCATCGAATTCACATTGGGCAGGGGAATCAGCGGGTTGTCCTCCGAATCCGACTCCGCATCCAGGCCGCCGCAATCTTCCAGCAGGGCCTTGATGGTTTTCGAACACTTGGCTGTTTCGGCATCAGTTTCGAAAATTTCGCCATCGGAGGACTGCAACTTGATGACCGTCATGGCTGCTCTTTTACTCCAGAACCTCTGAAAGGTTGCCCTTTAGAATTTACACAATGCCAATATATATAGGGACTGGAAATCTAAAAACGTCACAGTTGACAATTTAAAATAGGAAGAGAGAGAATAAAGTTAAGGTCATGATATAATTATACATGGTTAAGGTGTTATGACACGGCATTGTTGAAGAGTACAAGAAGACAATGCTGTTGAATACAGTAATGTGTTGTTTGACATTTTATCGGTAAAGGAAACATGGTCACACTGTTTTTTATATAAATACATATTTAATATATTTTTTCTTTTAATTATTTTTATATATTTATGCTATCTTTTAAATTTAAATTTATAATTATTAATATTTATTATCTTATTGTTATATATTTAACTTATAAACTAAAGTAAAATCGATCTGGTTTTTAATTTTTCAAATATATTAAAAATTTAATAGTCTTGTCCTGTTTGTACTTCCGTAAAACAAAATAATTTGAGAAAAAGTACTCCAATTAATAAAAGCAAAAATGCTGTGCCATAACCTTATTAAGGTAAAGTAATGTGCAATAGCCCAATAAATGACGTGATTAAGAATCAGAAATATTGTTAAATAATAAAAACAAATATATATTTAATATAGTTAATAAAAGAATCACTGTTGTGTCATAACCCCATTAAGGAAAGCCATTAAAGTTATGATTAAATTAATAAATATAAAATAGAATTATTTAAAATAAAAGCATCACAGGTAACTAAAGATATTTCCATTACATTTCTTTCTCATCTGGAAAATTGTAAAGCCAACCCAAGCCAAGGAGAAGTCCAGTGCCTTGTCGAGCAGTGCCATTCCATTCTCCATCGCTCATCGCTCACGTTTCAGTAGTTAGTCGCCAATTTCAGCTCATCCAGATTGCCAAGTGGCCTTTGATAACAACGAGGAGCATAATGTGCTTTTCTTGTTGCGGCTGCTCCGGCGGGGACCATAGTTGGCAGAACTAGCTCCTGGTTGGCCACGATTTTCCTCTCTCCTCCGCTTTTCACCGCTCGCCATTTTCCGGCTCGCGTCCGCCTGGCTGCGTGCAATTTTTTGATAAAAGTTCAATTACTTAGGCGAACAGGCGTGCCTGGGCAGAAAAAGTTTGCGGCATTCCTGTGGCCGAAAGGAAGCCAAACGAAGAGCAGAAGGAGCAGAAGGACATTGATTTACCTGAACCTCCGCAACGATGGCAATTCATTTGGTTTTTCTTGGAACTTCCAGCTGTTCAAGCTCAGAAAGTTTTTCCACCGCCAGAGTCGACGATATGTGATGTGTGTTTTGTTTTCCCGTTTCCATTCTGGACTTGGTATCGTGTATCCGATAGCCGACCTAAGTGACAATCGCAAGGAGAGCTGCAATCCCCAGTATCTCAGGCCAAAGTTGTTCCAGCATTCTTTGAGCTCTGCTTTTCTTTTGCTTTTGCTCTTGCTTTCCCAGCAGCAGCAGCCAGCACACAATAAACACTAAGTTTCATCAGATGTCGCATATGTGGGCACAAAGTCCTGGTCCGATAGTCCTTCGATATGTCAATGTCGTCCGAGGGCAAGTGTGTGTGGGAGCTACACGCAGACATAAGACAAGGAATTTATGTCTTTCAGTTTTTTTTTAATGCCTCTGCGTCTCTCTTTGGGTCTGTCAATGAATGTGGACAAAAAACGAAGCAAGAAGAAGGTAATACTCCTGCCAGCTTGGGTGTGGTTGGGATCCGTGCAACAGGCCATCTGAAGGATGTGACTTAGTCTCTGGTCAGTCTCTAGAATAGGACATAATTTTCAAGAACAGAAGATAACAACTTTGGCTTGAAATCAAGGCCATTTGTCCACGGAAAACTCATTTGTTAAAAGCCACAAAAAAGAGAAGGAAAAGTGGAGGAAAAGCGAGAACATGAATACAAGCTGACAAATCTAATGAACAAATGCCGCTTGTCAATAAAACGCACAAATAAACAATTAACCCAGCCGAGCAGCTTGACAAAATAAGTGACGGCGTGGAAGCAAAGAAAATGGGAAAGCCGGAAAAGGACTCGAAGGACTAGGAGCGAAGCGAGGGAGCTGTCTAACTTGGCCTGGGGAGCAATAAAATGTCAGGCAGTTAGCGTCAAATGTCAATAAATTAAATTGCGAGCGGCCACCGGAGCTGGATATGTATCCTGTATCTGTATCTGCTTCGGGATCAACATTATTGCATTTAGTGTCATATGCCAGACATTTGTTTTCATTATTTGTTCAATACGGGAATGTGGCTCCAGGGACCCTCCTGAAAAGCTTGATTTATTCAGTCCTCCATAAATTTGTTGATGGCTTGGAGGAGATACTGGCCAAGTTCATAATTTCCACAGCGCCGGGGCTGCTAATCACAGCGCCTGTTTTAATCAGTTTTGCTTGTGTTAACATAATCAAGGCTGGCCGGAAAAGTTTTCCCTTGCCTGACTGCTTTTCCTTTGCCTTTGCCGGGAAAATTAACCCACAGGAGAGGGAGCATCTTCTTCAGACCCTCGGATAGATACTAATTGAAGTTATTGTTTTGTGATACATTGTTATCGCTTCGCCCAGCCCCGTCTTCCGGCGGCGACGGCTCCTTGTTCCTGCTCACTTTTTTGTGTTTGGGCATTTCCCGTTTACTTTGTTGCGCAAACAAAATACGAAATAACATTTAAGGATAACAAAAAGGCAGGGATTCCACAAGGGAAAGGGAAAGGGAATGGGAAAGCGAGGGAGTAAAGGTGGCTGGCAGGAAAACAATATCAATTCAAGTTGAAATTACGAGCTTCAATTGTTTTCTTGCCTTGGCCACTTTTCGTTAGTTTCCGTTCACGCCATGTTGCCAAAGTGTAGACAGCAAACAAAAAGGGACTACGACGACGACGAGTCCTTACTCTACACACACACCACACTCGGGAGTGTGGCAACATGGCGGATGGAATCGGAAAACTTTTAAGTACTTAAATGTGTTGTCGTCGAGAGCGAGCGAGAGAGGTGTGAATGGCGAACCCTGCTCCTTTGGCTTTTCCTTGGAATCGAGTTTCCTTCCGGCTTCTAAACTCTTTTGTTGCCCTCGCCCTCGACTTGCTGGCTTCAAGTGCACATCGCTCTCTCTCTCTGGCAATGATTTTGTTTTTCTCTGCGGAAGCTCGGCGATAAACTTGGCAAATAATTTATTGCCTCTTCGTTGCTTGTTTCAATTTTAGTGCCGTTGCTGCTGCTGCTGCACTTGGTTTCGGTTCATACAACAAATCGAAATTGAAATCTGCATAAGCGATGCAGTTTCCAATTGCCAGCGGCAATAAAACGCGACAGCGGCAAGGACACCCCCAAAGGAGGATCCCGACTGCCGCCTCGTTGCCATTGTCAACATCCTTCAAAAGTTCTCCTCCAAACGGAAGCAAACAAATATCTATGCAAGTCAATGTTCAGGCAACAGTTTTACATCAAGAAAAATGGAGGAGAAGGATTTTAAAGGAGATTCAGGGTTTTTTTTAAAGATTTCTTGCTAGCTTAGGAGTCTCAATAATTTTTAGAGGCTTAAATTATATTTGTTTTATTTATTAAAGACATTTTTATAAACAAAGTAATACTAATTCTATATTTTAAAATATATTTTCTTAGATTCTGTTCTTTATTGAGCTAAAAATTTCCTTTTTTGAGATTCAGGAATTTTTTCTTAATGATATTTTGAAAGATTACAGATTGCCAAAAATATCTAGGCGCTTAAATTATATTTATTTTATTTATTTAAGACAAAATTCTAAACAAAATATTTATATATTTTAATTTAAAATTGAAGAACAGGAAAGTTCCTTAAACTAATAATAGATTTCTTAAATTTTTTTGAACTAAGAAGAGTCATAGATATATTCAATCTAATATTTTTCTATTCTAATATAATTCTATTCCTTAGATAACCTTATTTCTCCCAGTGCCTCGAACAAGGTCACCGAAATCAATGCAAATCCCCTTCTCCTTACTCGGGCTTTCACTTGATTTCTCACAGTGTGTGTGAGCGAGCGCCTGCCTGGCTTTGGGACTTTGTGCCGCTTGATTTACTCGACTCGGCTTCTGCCCGGCGGGCGGTGCTAATAACGCTGCCCCCTTGGCTTTCCCCAGCCATTTTCCATCACCACTTTCAACCTGCCACGCCCACTACGGCAACCACGCCCGGGCACGCCTTTGCTTTCGCTATTTTTATTGTTGTTGGTCGGCGGAGAGTGCAACGTGCAGAATGCAGAATGCTGAATGCAGCTTGGCAGTTGTCTAGCCCCCGAAATGGAAATTGTTTTCATTTTGCGCAAAGCAATCCTAATGTGCATTTTTACCCCGCATTTTCCCTGGATTTTCGCCTCCTGGATTTTCCACCGCTTTGCCCACAACTGAAACTGCAACTGACACGGACATGCAATGCATGCCTTTGTAGGCCACCGGCGGCATAAGGCTTCACACTGGGCCCGGGCCCTCTCATCCCACATCCCACATCCCGGAGGGTTACGGATCTGCGGATGGGAACCACTCGGCCGCGGCCCTTTTTTCCAGCTGGTTTATTTCAGATGCTCGCATCTGGGCTTGACTCCCGTGCAGCCGCCGAAGCCGACGACGACTGCCCTTGTCTGCTGCCTGCTGGCTCTGGTTGCTGGCTGTTGGCTGCTGGCGTTGTTGGATGTAAATGTTCCAGCTCGGGGTTCTGGTTCTGGTTCTGGTCGTGGCTTCTCCTATGGTTACCCTCGTTTAACGTTTACACAAAACTACAGGCAAGCTTCCAGAGAGGGAAAAGGGTTAGCTAAAAAATAATTAAGAAGAAATTATAGAAGTTTTAGGAATTTTTAGAGCAAGCAAACAATCCATTTATATTAAATTTTATATATTAACCATATAAATCCCTATAATTCCAATAAAATACAATTCTTTTCGGGTTACTACTGTCTAAACTCAGTGGTTAAATGCCTTTTCAACTCATTTCTGTTTAGAGTAACACAGAGAAAAATGTGGCTTAGGTTAGATCGACTGTGAAATGTTTTGCGGCGGCGGCAGGCTCCCCCACTTGTAAAGGCTTTACAAACCCCGCCAGCGCTGCATTGCTGTGGCGCTTGTGCTCGTGCTCGTGCTTTGTGCAACACATGTTGCCATAACTTAACAGCTTAACAAACTTGTCGAGTACACCCGAAAACGTGGCGCTCCCCTTGCCATTCTCCTTTGGCGGCTCTCAAGTGGCTGGCCCACTGGGCGGATGCGTAACGTTTAAAGCAGTCGCAGTGCGCGGACTGGCAGTCTATTTTTCCGCAGTAAAAACATTCGGATCAGGACCCAGAGCCGCAGACAGAGGCGGCGGCCAAAGTTTGTCCTTGCAAGGAGCCACAGAAAAAAGGAGCCCCAAAGGCGCGAGGCGCACTCATTATGCTCGACGGCAGGAAATCAAAAGGGAAACTTTTTGCGCCCCGAAATTGTTTGGCAACTTTTCGCCCCGGACGCGGCTGTTCGTTGTTCGTGGTGGCTCTGCAATAATAATCATCGGGCTGGCAAAGTGCGTTGCCAAAGAAGTTAGCAAGTTGAAAGCAATTAATGGACTAAATCAAAAAGCATTTTTTGAACAATAAGAACAAGGATGCTGTAGCAGCATAAACATGTCAACAACAAGTGTCGGGGGTTCAATTAGCCGCAAGCATGGAGGCAGAACTTGTTATTAATTGAACTCCTTTTATATTTTTCTTGCTTCCTGCTTCCTAATGGAACATTGATTTCCCTTTCCCTTTCCCCCTTTTGGGGCCAACTTTTTGATCTTTTCCTGTGTCATGTCAGCCTGGTTAACATTATTCTACGGCAATTTGCCCTGAAAAATAGCCAAGCCAACATATTTACACATATTTTCCCTCAGTAACTTTTTAATTTATGCATCTTGGCTGGTTAAAAGTTGCCTGCCTTTTAGTTTGCTTGTTTTTCGGGTTTATTTTGGGCTGGGAATATTAACAAAGTCAGGCCGTCGTATGTAACATATTTATAGAGAGTTAAACAATCAAGGGAACTTTATAATAAAGTGAGTTTTAATTAAAGTTACGAGCTCTTTATTTAAATATCCGGAATTAAACTCAATTAAAATATTTATTTAATAATTTAACTGCTTAAGTAGAGATAAACTTCTTTTATTATATTTTCCAGAAAAACAATTCCCAAAAGTCAATTAGCTGGATTCCAAATATTATTTCTTATACCTAAAAAATATCATAAACCTTATTTTCATTTCATTATTTAACTGCCAAGTAAAAATGTGATTTCTTATGAGAGATAGGCAGCTCCCGCCATCCCTTGGCATCAAAACATAATTCGCAGAAGTCAATTAGCAGGAATCATATCTAAATATATATCTTATAAATTTCATTTCATTTTGCCGACGGCCGACGACCGACCAGTTATGCCTTTGCCTCACCGTTTGATCATTTAATTATGGCCTAATTAAAATTGGCAAAAAGCCTTGACCGTTATGGGCCATTAAAAAGCGCACCCGACAAACAAAAATAAAGGACGCCGGACGCCGGACGTCGGGCAAAACTTCAGACAAAAGGGACGACGCCGCCGACGAAAAGCATCCTGTCCCATCAACATTGCCATCATGATGGCCATTCATTCATTCATTCATTCAGCAAGCAAGGAGTACGGCCAAGTGTCCTGGCTTTGAATAATTAAACCGGAGCATTTCGCTTTCAATTAAGATGTCGACACGCAGCCAGACTCAGGATGCTTGAGGCGTTTGGCCCCCAGAGGGTTCTTTGCAGGCTTCCCCCTTTCCCAGGTGGCCGAAAATTTCCCTTCCAGTTTGCATAATTAATTTTTTGTTCACACTGCGCCATAATGGAATTGAATTTCCTTGTTTATGGCTGGCCAATTAAATTATTTGTTTGCTCGGCTGTTCGGCCGGCCTATCGCGTGCTGTTTTCAACTTTTTTTGCCTGCAAAATCAATAAATCGCAGGCGCAGAGGCCTTGGCATCGACTTGAATGCAAATATGAGGCTAACAAGGAGCCCCGGGGAGCAGGAGCGGCCTCATCCTCGACATGCAACGACCTTCTCAAGTCAAATAACAGAAAAAAGCGGCTTAAGTGCCAGCGGGCGGCTCTCCGCCTCGAGTTTCTAATACGCGTTTTATTTTGGCCGAGACGGGCGGCATCATGTGCTAAACAAATAAGCGAAACAGCCGACTTAAGTCCTCCTTGGAGATGGGTCTTTGCGTGGGCTGCTTGGCCTGACAAAGCACCGGATATAAATATGGCTAATGCCCCAGCTCGGAAGCTGGCAGAAACTTTGGCCTGGTCAGTGGCTGGGCCAAACTTGTTTTTAATTAAACGTCAAAAAAGATTCTCCACTCAAGTTTCTCCGAGAGATGCAGTAATTACACCGATACGGTATGGCAACGCACAACAAGGCACACACATCGGGTGGTTATTACGAAAAATTCCCAAACAACCGCAGCAACGAGGGTTGCCAGGGAAGTTTACAAAGCCAAGCTCAAGGTAAAGCCTGTGTGGAAATAATAAAAATAGGTATCTAGCCTGATTACGTTGCTTTTTTTATTTTTATTTTCCAACTCAACTTCTTAAGAATTAAAAGTAGAGCTTTCTTTTGAGGTGTTTTTCCCTCCAAGACTTAGAGTTAACCCTCGGCTGTTTCCAGAAATCAGACAAAGGACAAAAGGGGAGGTAGAGAGGAGCACTCTCGAGTACTTAGTGAGTTACTTACTCCTGGTTCTCCCTCGTCCTGGCCACTGGCACCTGAAGCTTGTTTGGCGCTTGTTTTCACCTCCTCCTCCAGCACTCAAGTGCTGAAAAGTGTTTTTAGCACACTTTAGGAGTCTGTTCTGTCGAAGGGGTTGGATGCGAGGAGGCGGACTGCAACTGTAGGCGTCCCAAACTATATAAGCACACAAACAGGTTCAAGTTGTCTGCGAAGAATGTTAATTGTGGGACGAGGAGTCAAGGGAAAAAGCATTGGAAAAATATTATAAGGATTTAGGGTTGAGAAAAAATAAAGGAGAGTGTTAAAGGTTAAGAAATAATAAAGGGGAAGGTTAAATAAAGACAGAAATTGATAGTAAAAGGCTTAAGTTCTTATTTCAATCACAGAACTCGAAGAATATTTTAAAGTTTCTTGTTTCCTTTGTGTAGATGCTAAATGTACGTTTAAATAAATAAAGAAGAGTTAAGAAATGTGAAAATGTAAATGCTCATAAAACTTGTAGAACATCTTAAAGATAATTATTCCCTCTGTGTAAAAGCCAAATGCATCTGCAAACGAGAGATATATTTGCACTCATCACTGGGGCCATTTCCCATAAAAATCTTAGTTGGGGGCCATAAATAATGGTGGAAAAAAAGGCGGCTGTCAACTCCATGTCGGGGCTGCCAGCTAAGTCAGCATTATCGCCGGCGAACAATGTCGACGTCGGCGGCGTCATCATCATCATTAGGCGACTTTTGAGCCCTGACACTCGGCCTTGGACACTCGCATGGATTTGGTTTCGGCTTGGCAAAGAGGCTGCCGATTGGGGATGGTGTTAGCCCTTCCCTCTGGGCTGTCGCTGACAAAATGCCGTTGACATTTACAAATGAGGCCCGCCAGCGAATTAATGAGCCACGCCCAATTAGCGAGCGCGTCACATGAGGGAGAGAGTCCTGGCTCCAGCTAATGTATTGGAAAATGAAATTGAAGCCAAAACCTTGTGTGTTGCTTTCTTATACCTTTTTTCTGTCACCTCCGGTACCTCTTCCCCTGTAAGGGCAACAATTTAATTAATATGGCACAGACAGGAACAAGGTGGTAATTTCCCCCATCTCCCTCTCGTCTGAAATCTTCAATGTAATTTTCTCATTTACTCGTTTTCCAGGACGAGATCGAGGACTGCGGGTGAAGGCATCCTGGCCCCGGGTTGGCAGACAATAGAAAGCCAGGAGCGCACTTGAGCACAGTTTGAGGCGGCTTGAATGCGCCGCGCCTATAAGTATGCACTTGTAGCCGTATTCCGCCCCCGTTTCACCCTATTTCCCTTTCTGGGTTATAAAAATAAAAATGACAGCCCAACAAAAACTGAAAGGAAGCCGAGCCCGCTCTCTCCCTGGTCCACTGAGCCACTTTTGGGGCACTGCTTGAGTCGAAAACTTATTATAATATATTATATGTACATGCCCTGCCACAAAAAAGGGGTGTGGCCACTTTGGGGTTAAGCAGGAAATTTATGTCAATTACATAATAAGGATATTGGTTAAGGAACGTTATTTAAAATTATACATTATTATACATTATTACTGAAGAAATTAAGCCATTAAAAATATTTAAGAATATAATTTTGAGCAATTTAAAATCTCTTTAAGCTAATAAGTTATATTCCCTCAAATATATTAACTGGTAAGGGTACATAAAGTGAAGTACACCCAAAAACCCAATCCTTCATGCAATTTTAATGCAATTTCCTGACCGGCCATAAATTCAATTGAAATTTTTACTTTTTTGCAAGGTCCTGCAACTAATATCCGATGTATGCCTTTTTTGCTTGTTGTTCTCTTTGTCGGCAGAATCTTCAAGACCACCGGCCGCTCGGTGCAGGAGGATGTCAACCTGCTGCATGCCTCCGTCCTGTCCATGGTGGAGTTCGACGATGATATATTCGCGGCCGGAAATTGCTTCGACTGGAACGAGCATCCCGCCCAGCCGGGCCTCTTTTGTCCCTTCGCCTACCGCCTGCCGCCGCCGAATCTGGGAGCGGTCTTCGCCAAGGATCTGGCCATGGAGTATCACTATCTGGGCAACACCTCCGAGTGGTTCTTCCTGGCCCGCAAGAACGCCGAGAAGGTGATAGCCCGCAACGAGCAGTATCTTAAGTGTAAGTATCTTGCGAAATCGGAGTTTTGGATTCGGGAATGTCCTTGATTTATATGCTGGCTGGGGGTAAGCAGCGCCTCTCCTTTATTTATGGCACCCCGATAGCAGGGCATATACATGGCTACAGTGGCAGACAAAATAATAGCTCTGAGAAGTTAAAAATATTATTTTCTTTAAGATATTTTATAAATGGTGTTTATTTTTGAAGACATAGTTGAAGCCGAATTCAAAATTCTCTTAAAGAAATACATTTATTATTAAGGATTATGTATTAATTATTCTATTAATATTATTTACTTCTTTTCCGTACCTTTAATTAGATTATTTAATTCTGTGTGCAAATTATAATTAGCCGGTAAAGATGCAGCCATAAAATCTCCTTATTTATTTTCCCACAAATATATCTTCACTCTTATAATTTTCCCTTCAACTGTATATATGGAGGGACATATTTATATTTGGAAGCTTTAATCTGCGACTTCATTAGTCACCCGGCCAGACGACAGAAGAAATCATGGTTCGAGGAGCATCCCGCCTAATTGCGAAAGAGAGTCGCATATTTTAGCCAGCTTTCAGCTTTATCATGGGCCCGAAAATGTCCCTCCGACAGGGCCACAATTAAGCACTAATAAATAAACGGATAGGGATCCCTAGGACCCTGGGCCTTTAACTAGAGGAAACTCCACTTTAAATGGAAATTACCTGGCCCCGGTGCCAATTTACCAATTCCGTTTGTAATTAGCCGTGTTCCGTTTGCTCCGCCGAGCACCTAATCCATTCGAATGTCCGGACAGCTGACAGTGATGCGTGTAAGCTAATTTTATGCAAGACTCCCCTTCGGTCGGGACGGAATTTACTGCTCGGCTGTCAAGCTGTCTCCTTCGCCCTATTCTTCCGCGTGTCCTGTTGCCCTTTAAATTTAAGTCCTGCGCCCGGGCATTGCATCAAATTAATTTTAATGATGTAAACTTATTTTGGCAGCGACCTTACACGGTTTGGTTGGCAGTTTACATAGTTTCCCGTGGTGAGAACAAATGCTCTTGACACGACCATGCCGCAACATTTCAAAATAATTTGCAAATTAAAGGTTACGGTTACACCACGTCGCAGGATTGCTCCGGACGCCTCGCGTCCCGTCCCCCATGCTCACCACGTCCGCCGGCTTGCGTGTGCAGCGTTGGCATGCAAATTATTTGTTTGCTGGCCTACAACTAATACTAAACGCGGAACATGAGCCTTTTCGGTATTTCCCACGGCATTTACAGTGACAGAAAAATTGTTTACTTCGGTGGGGAATTAAAATTTTTTTTTTAAATGTTTGGTAAACATTATCAATGGAGATAGTTCTAAATTATCTTCATAATTTAACAAACAAATGTTTTTTAAAATTTTAAAAATTTGAAATTATGCAGATGAAAATTTATACTGCGTTGACTCAAGATTGCTACAGCAATATTTTTACTTTCCATGCTCATGAAGCCGCCCAGCAAATACCCACATTTCCCATTGCGAGTTCCAGCCGAACGGAAGTCAGTAGGGCGACGATGCTCTGCATTGAAAACTGTTATAAAAATGTGCTGAAGCACAACGAAGCTGGCTTCCAATTGGGCAATACAAAGCTTAAACTGTTATACAAATGTTCAGTCTTAAACTAACGGTTTGTGCCATCCTAAAATTGTTCTCTTCTCACCGTCCGCTAGTGATGGGAGAAAAAACTAGTGATGTTAATGATGATGACTAGATGTGTGATATAAAATGCTTTGGCACATATTTAATTTGCCTTTTGCTGCACTCTGAGCGCCTGGTGCTCTTTTTAAAAATAGCGAATCTATCTCTCTCTCCTCAAAAAGCGACAGATCAACTATTATTCCTAATAGACCTATTACACCATTTAATTAATTTATTTATTGTTAGCAAATGAGTATTAAAGATTCTTCAAGGGATGCTAGTAATGCTAGATGCTAGGGATGCTAGATTCTTTAAGGGATGCTAGTAAAAAGCTTCAAAAGAATATTTAATATTCCAAAAAAATAGCTTTAGTTTTCCCAGTGTGACAACGCCCTCGCCTGGACCTATTACCCACCGAACCGTACCATATCCGTATCCGCAGCCGAAAAACCGGACTCTGGCCGCAGGCTCTGTGCCTGCAAATTGCATGAGGGAAATTGCATGAGATGCCGTTGAAAAATGTGCGCAGTACGTATACGTAATACAGCCGTGCTGCCACACTGGCGTATTACGTATACGCCGCGTTCGATTGTACTCCCTGACTTTGGCTGCGACACTCACCCGCACACAAACACACACTCGACACCGCGACAAGCTGAGGGAAAACAAATGGAATCGAAAACAAACAAGCTGCTGAGGGGGGGCGGGACTGGACGCCCATGCATACTAATAGCGTTTTTGGGGGGCGGCGAGGCCAGGCCGGCCAGCCAAGAGCTGATTGCAGGCTGGGAGCCAACTATTTGCCATAGATAAAGGTCCGTTTTGCCATCCGTTTGTTTGCGTGGCCGCCAAATTGAAAAGAAGGTAGAAAAAAAAGTCAGCGGGAACTTGCCAAATTATATTTGTGGCTCAAACAATAAACGAAAGCGGTTCCGTGTTTGACATGGAGTCATTTATCTACTGGCCAGGAAGCTCCTGTAAGCCCCGGCGAACTATGATTTACGACGTGCTGCAACTGCATTTGCATATTTTGCACTCAGCCTTAAAGTTTGCCCGGCCCGCGAAAACTTTCCCAGAAGTTGCCAGCCAGAGTTTTCTGGTTAGCTCTCCCCCGTGACTCGTAAATCGCTTTAACGACAGCCATTGCGGGCTTTTTAAATTTGCCACACTTTTCGCAAGGACATTTTTAAACAGCGCCGAACACTTTTCACACCACAACCAATTTGCGGCCAATTCAAGCGCAATTAATTTAATTATATGTTTGCGGTGAACAATGCAAATGTTGTGTCTTTTTATTTGCCGAAAAAGCCAATTCGCGGAGTGATTACCTTTTCATGGCATAATTAATAATATTTTTTGCCACTCGCCGACGCCAGTCGACCGCCGACAAATGGAGCAATCAATGCAAAAACGAGTGCATTTAATAGCCTTTTCGGTTTATTGGTTGTAATATTCAAAAAATGATTAATAATGTCGATTTAAGTGCACTCAATATATATAATATTTAGCTTAATTGCTTATACGGGGGGGCTTTGAGGAAATCGCTGGGCTTTTGTGGCTAAATGGGTCTGGATTGAACGAATTAGAGGGACATAAAAGGGCCATCCACCATGGAAATTACAATTTTATTCACTCCATAACTTAAATTGGTATTTTGTTCATTTCTAGGGGAATTACTTTAGCTAAAAATATATTTGTTTATATTTATAACCCAATAAAGTATCAAATTTGCTTAATTGAACTCCTAATAAAGTGTCTTGATAGGGTATTTAAGTAAGTTTATTAAAAATGATATTTGTTAACTCATAAAAAGGCTATAAAAGTACTTTTTATAATAGTTAACTTATATTTAAGCCTGAGAAATATCATATATAAATCGTTTAAAATATAAACCAACTTATTCATCTGAAATAGCACGAAATTACATTAAATTGCCATACAAATATGATTTGTTCTCTATTTAAGTGAGGCTTCGATTGACCAAGATACAGATGACGAACGAAAATAAATAGAAGGAGTCTCTATTATTTTGTTCCTTTCCTGCTATTGTTGTATCGTGTATCCCTTGTATACTTTGGCATACGGATAGCACAATCATATATCAGTGTCCATCTATCTGGGCTCCTTCTAACCACTTTACATGTTTATGTACTCGAGCTCGTGCACGGATGGGGGCGATACTCATATGTGAGAACGCGTGTGCGGCAAGTAAACCGCAAAAATATGTCATAATATTTGCTTTCTCCCCCAGCTACCAGCTCCCAGCTCCCAATCTCCATTCACCACACTTGCCAGTTTTTCCAGTTCCCTAGGCAGACTGGGCGATCCGTTTTATATTATTATATTCCTCCTCCGCCTTTTCGCTGGTTACAAGTCACGTGTTTAACATAAAATTTAAATAAAAATCGCATACAATATGTAAACGGTTATATGTACTTCCTGTGGTTGCTCCTGCTCCCTCCATCTCGGAGAAATATTTTCCTGAGCCTCGAGCTGTAAGCCCTCGGCCTCAGTCTGGCCGAGTCGTTGTAATTTCCGTCTGTTAACACAATTTGCAAATTCAGTCAGACTTTCACATCCTTTGCCATCGCCATTACCATTTACCAACTAAATCAGCCAAAATCTTATGAGATAAGCCGCAACATATACAGATTTTATGCAAATCACGGACATAAAGAATAGCAGTCCTTGTTGTTGGAATGTCTTGCCCATTTCCGTGGCGAGTGCAGGAAAATTCGAAATAATTTTTGCGAGACTGGCGGGCTGATGGAGCTAATTCTACTGGAACTGGTCGGCCAGATTCATTTGTCGCACTATTGTGATGATGCTGAAAGCGAACTTGGCCACCTAAAATTGGGCAAGGATAAGAGAGAGGAAGGCTAAGGCTTAGTGTCTGAGAAATCCCTGACTCACGCTGATGTTGCTGTTCATGGAGATGGGAAATATGCCGCCGGCTATGAATATAATGGGCTGCTGGACATGGTGCATGAAGTGAACCAGGGTGGCCTTGTAGCGAGGCTCCGCATCCACCCAATTGGACTGGAAAATCTCGTTGGCCAGGTCCTGGGCGTCGTCCAGGAGGAGGTTGCAGGTGTAGCAAAAGGGAAATGTCTGCAGCAGGATGGTGATGACGAACAGGAAGGAGGCCACGCCCTTCCAGAAGTTCGAGAAGAAGAACACATTGATGAGGGTCAGGCCCAGCACAGAGCCAATCAGCAGGAACTGCACGAAGATGGTGCGGGATATCATGGGGCGGATCATGTCGCAGCATCTGTGAATTAAATAAAATGTAATTCTTCTTAAACTTAATAAATAAGGAAAATCCCACCTCAATATCATCTTGTGATCAACGATACAGTTGACCAGATCCTGGTAGTTGTCCGCCTCGCTGCGTTCCGGATCCATGCGCAGATTCCTCACATGGTCCTTCAGCACATCCATGTGCGCCCGAAAGATAATGGTGAACATCAGGGGATAGACGTCGGCCAGCTGGTCCTGCAGCACGGCAAAGGACATGGTTATGTACTCGAAGATTGCCTGGATCCACAGGCTGCCCAGGCTGTCGCGCCAGTCCACGAAGGGATTATACACGGACCACGGGGGACGACCACTCAGGGCATACGACAGGAAAGTGGATATAGCATAGCCGCAGTAGATGAAGCTGTAGATCAGGAACGCATAGTTGCAGCGGGCCACCATCTCGTGGATCTTCTTCCGGTCGCTGTCGTTCTGCAGTCTCCTGTCCAGGGCATCCAGCAGCATCTCCGTCTTGCGCAGCCTCCAGAGGAATATGTACGTGATCGTGGACTTGACGGACGCCCCATAGACATTGATGCAGACCTGCAGCGAGGTGAGGAACTCGCCGGGCGTGAAGTTCTTGAATTCTTTCATGTAGCTGATGATGAAGCCCACGGGCAGGTAGAACACCCCAAAGGCGAAGGGCACGCAGGTCCAAAAGAGGTAGACGTACCGCAGCAGGCCCTCCTTGGGCGGAGTCCAGCCGATGAGCCACATGCCCCGGTAGAGGTAAATGTTCGCCTCGCGGGACTGCACCTTCTCGTCCAGCGGCGCCGGATGAATAAGCCGGAACAGCGTCATGGCCACTAATCCTATCGACCAACTAGGGCAGGTGCCAGGACCTTATATACCCTGTCGATAATTGGACAGCTGCTCGATTTCCTCGGCCAGGCCACGCCCTATAGCTTTGTGGCCTGTAATTAAAGTTAACCACCGTTCACCGGCCACTAGGCAAAGGTGCGAACCGCGATTTATTATTGAGGCGCAGGCAGGCAGGCCTGTCAACTGTCAATTAGACGATTAATTGTTAAATGGATTTTGCTAATAACTCAATCAGAGGTTTGTCGGACGTTAAAAGCGAGAAAGACTCTTGACTTATATTGCAAATAACAAAATAAATAGATATAACAATGTTTAAAAGGAAATATGTAAGGAAACAATTGATAATTAATAAATATTAATTGAACAGAGACATATTTTATGTCAACTTAAGCTTCTCTATGGATTTTTTCAATCAAAAATCCTTTCCCCAATTTTAAATATATTTTTGTATCTCCCATCTCTATAAAAATCGATTAATTTTATTAAAATTTCCCCCCTTCTTCTCTGTCACAACGCCCCCTGGCGGCAAGAAGCTTGAACTCTGCAAGTGTGTACACACTTGAACGTGCAAGTTAGTGAGTGTGCAAGCACTGGCTACATAAAGTGTCGTCGTGCAAATATTTGTTTTTAAAACCTCTCCATATTCCCCCTCACGGCTCCTGGTCTCCCATGTCCATATTTCGCTTAAACTTCTCGCCGAGATTCATCTGATTGATAATTGTGATGATACTGAAGGCGAACTTGGCCACCGTAATGTTGCTCTGCACCGAAACGGTAAAAATGGAGCCCGCCATGAATTTAATTGGCTGCTGAGCCCGATGCAGAAAGTATATAACCGTCGACTTGTACCGCCTGGAGGCCGTCAGCCAGTTGGAGTGGAACAGGGCATCGGTGAGTTTGGAGCAATCCTCGAGGAGGAACTCGCAGAGCAGGCAGAAGGGAAAGCTCTCGGTGCAAATGGCCAGGATGAAGACGATATTCGAGAGGATCATCCAGATGGTGTTGGGAAAAAACAGCATGTTGAAGCCGGCCACGCCCAAGACGATGCCAATTAGCATGAACTGGGCAAAGACGGTGACCGATAACATGGGACGGATCACTTCAGAGCATCTGAAAAATGGGAAAAATTAGAAATCGTGAAGGATTTTAAATCAATTTAAAATAAAGCCCAAAACAAGACTACAAATTATTTTAAATACATTTTTACAAGATTTTGTATCCCCATTCTCACTGTATAATGGTGCGATGATCCTGTATGCAGGCCACCAGCTGCTCGTAGCTCTCCTCCTCGCTGAGCTCCTCATCCTGGCGTAGATTCTCTATGCGATCCTTGAGAACCGCCAGATGTGCGCGAAACAAGGATATAAAGACAATGGGATACATGTCCGAAAGCAGCTCCTGCGACTCCCCTATGCCGACCACAATGAACTCCAGGATCGAGGCCACCCACAGCTGCCAGGGGCCATCCTTCCAGTCCAAGAAGGGATTGTACAACTGCCACGGAGCCTTCCCTGCCGCAACGGAGGTGAAGAGGGTCAGGATGCTGAAGGCAAAGTACATGAACATGAAGAATATCATGATCCGATTCACCCGAGCCACCACATTGTGCAGGATCTGGCGCTGCCGGGGCGTGCGGCAGCTCTTGTCCAGCGGAGCAATCAGCTCGTTCATCCGCCGCATCCGCCACATCTGCGGGAAGGTCACGCAGGTCTTGATCACATTTCCCACGCAGTTGACGTCCACCTGCAGCGATGTGAGAAACTCCATCGGCGTGAAGCGGTCAAAGTGCTTCACATAGGTTAGGGTCAGGCCGAGGGGCAGATAGACCAAACCCAGCAGCATCGTGGTCGATGTCAACAAGAAGTAGATCCACCTAGGCCAGCCCTCCTCCGGCGGCATCCAGCCCAAGACGGTGGCGAAGCGATAAAAGTAGGCGCAGGCATCCAGGGAGGTGCCCCGCTGGTCAAGGGGCGCCGGCACCAGGCGCTCGAACAGCTTACTCATCTTGTCCCCGCTCGGATAAAGTGCTTCTAAGGAGGCAGACTGCCTTGAAGGCGGCTTTTATATGGCGCCAGTGTACTTCATGATCTGTTTTTAATGACTCGTCATTTTTGGTTTATTCATCAGCGAGCACTGAAGGCAGGACAGTGTGGTAGTTACGTGGGGTAGTCTTCACATAGTTAATTATTCACCATAGTTTCATTTTGGTTTAAATTTTTTTGGGCTTATTAATTAGGTTTGAGCAGCTGTCGTTGCCGCTCCAAGCTCTCAGGAGTTTCTGTTCTTACAAATATGACTTAGGAGCTAAGGAAGGTTCAGTCTCGCAGCTGCGCTGCCAACAGCGGCAGCGGAGAGACGGTTATATATTCTTAAGTATATATCTATGCTCGCTTAGGCTGAAGCGCGAGGGTATATGCACATATGTATATGAGGTCCGCGCGTGTTACAATTATGCTGACACATAGCGATCGGTTCGTATTTCGGCCACTTGGGCTTATGAACGGGACTTTGAATTATGTAAACACTGCAACAAAGTGTTACAGTACTTTTAGTACTCTTGGTACAGTGGGTCCTCAATATATATACATACGACATCTTCCTCCTTTTGAAAAATAAGGTAATTTAATGATAATGAATTTGATATTGTTAAGTTATTTCTATCTCCTAGCTGTTCTACCTTATAGGGACCTGTGTATTTAAAATCTAGCTTATGTCCTGTTTCATTTTTCAATAAAACTTGATCTCCTATTCTTAACATTGCTTATGTGATTCTAACATTAATCTAGCTCTCTTTAATGCTTGTTCTAATCTGAATTTTGATTCTTTAGCATAGTTTTCTATTATTTCTATTGAAATGTTTCGGCAAGTTTGAAGTTTTACCAGAAACTAATTCATATGGACAATAGTCTTGTGCCATAGAGGGGGTTGTGTTAAAACAATATACGAAGTATTGCAGCCACACATCCCAATCTGCTTTGTCAACTGAGATGTATGATCTGATGAACTCATTAAATGTTCTGTGGCTTCGCTCCACAGTACCCACAGTCTGATGATGATGTGCGGTAGAAGTTATGTTTTTGATATTCAAATTTTTGCATAAGCGCGAAGCGATAGAAGTAGGCGCAGGCTTCTAGGGAGGTGACCCGCTGGTCAAGGGACGCCGGCACCAGGCGCTCGAACAGCTTACTCATCTGGTCCCCGCTCGAAATAAGTGCGTCTAAGGAGGCAGGCTGCCTCGAGGGCGGCTTTTATATGGCGCCAGTGCATTTCCTGATCTGTTTTTAATGCTTCGTCATTTTTGGTTTATTCATCAGCGAGCCCTGAAGGGAGGCCATAGTCATCCAAGGTCGCGTGTTTGCAGTTATAAAGTCATTAGTCGCAGGATTGGCTTAGGCAATGCAGGCTATTCAAGTGAAGCACTGGGGGAAAATTCTCTTTAAAATAACTAAAGCCAGGGGCGTATTAATTTTAATTAAAATTCATATATTTCTGCCTGAAAAAAAACCGAAACGCAAGCCTGAATAACACTTGATAATCACTTGTATTTTTACAAACTCTTGCGGAGCCTGAAATCGAGCACACTTAACACATGTTATTGGTTGGGATTTTGTGGTGGAATCCATGTATGTATATGATGTATCTCCAAATGTTGCGGCTAGAAGCGCCTCTTCAGGAGACGGAGGGTGCGTTGCCACAGACCCGGCATGGCCAGTCGCTGCTGCAGATTCTGCAGCATCTTGCCCAAGTCCTGGACCTTGTTGTGTGGCGGCATCGGAAGCATGGCGTCATCGGGAGTTGCCTGCGGTCCGCGGTAGGACTCGACCACAGCCCGGCGAACGCGGAAGCCAGCGGAGGACATGCGCTGCACCGGGGAAACAGGCTCCACCAGGGGATCCATCCTCCTGATGGGGTTTTGGTTCTGGTTTCGGTCTGGGTTCATTTTCTCACCGATTTACAAGGTTGTGAAATTTGAGGGGAATTTTCAAATATAATTATAAGATAAATAACTAAATTTTCTTCACGTTTGCCAGATGTGTTACTGAATTTATGTGGAAAGTCGTAGGATAGGGTTGTTGACACTTCAGGGTTTGAGTGTGACCAGGTTGCTAGGTTCTTAATTAAGTAAAAATTTAAAAAAAAAATCTCTAATAAATTCTCTTATGTATGGTGTTTCTCGCAGTGCATCCCCTTGGGTGCGCTCACTGAATTTCTGAGCTGCCGAATGCCTTGAAAGGCTTATCGATTTCTGGGTCCTCTAATTACATTCTGCATAATGGATTGCCGCTATTGAACACCCCTTCCTTCCCTCCCTTTTGCTATTGCAGCCTTTCATCTCTACTCAAACCGCACGGAGGAGCGCGTCGAGGACGACACCCTGGCTGTGAAGTACGAGGACGGCAGATGGTCCAAGCCCTACTACGACTGCGGTGGCGGTAACATTTGGATGCTGACCTACACGGTGCCGTTCTTTGGCTACGAAAATGGCACCTATCACTTCAAGTAAGTTGTATAAACTGGTTCATAAGCTGGGGGGATACTTAAAGAAAACATTTACATTTATCTAAGGATTTTTTATAACATTATTACTTCCAAATATAATAAAATATTAACTGTCAGACCAAAGATCAATATAAATATTAAAAGGTCGATCGGCCATACATTTGATTTGCAATATGGAAGCTCTTTTTATGCTGGCAACGCAGAATCGCTCTCTCCCAGCTCGCTCAAAGTTGAGAGGGTAAAAATCTCAAAGTGTAGATTATAGTCTCTTTGGTCAGACCCCTCTTTTCTCAGTGTTTCCCATAACAAAGGTTCATATGTCTTATACATGCACATGACGGATGCCAGCGGATGAGCATTCTATAAATAATTTGCAGCTTGGGAAATTTTGTAAGAAAACTGCAGTGACGCGCTAAGTGCCAACGGAGCAGTTTTCCTTCAGTTTTTCATACACTCGCACTGCCGGGTGGCTGGAAAAGCCGGAAAACTGAGCGCGTGGCAGTTTCTGGCTTTTGTCTGAGAATGGTAAAAGTAATTGAATAGCTGAATGGCTGCCAGTCGTCCTCCTCCTCTTGGCCAGCAGCGGGTTTTTCTGGTGCGGCACGTGCAATGTGCCACCGACCGAGTTTTAGTTTTAGGACTTTCCACCATCGAACTTCGGACTGGGACAAGGACCGAAGGATACCGAATTCCGATCACGCATCGGGGCCAAACGAAGAGTGCGTTAAAAGAGCACAACATTCTTATGAAACTTTATAGCGTGCTGCTGTCTTTTCATCTCTATTTCCCCCAGCTAACTGTCTGTGTGTTTTTCTTTTTTTTTCACTTTAAATAATTTTTCCTTTTCCCAACAAATAGTTTTTCTGTTTCCGGGCTGTTAGAGAACTTTTTCAATTGATTTTTTTTGGGTGCTCTCTTAAGTGAATAGAAAGCGACGAGCCAATTATGTAGTTTGGAGAGCAGAGAACTTCATTGATGAGTTGCCCTCGGGATCCATAATTTAAAGACAACAATATTTAATTAATTCGTTTTCTGAATAAGTTATCTTCTATCATAAATCTTTCTTTATTTGTGATTCTCTAAATTCAAGCACTTATTCCTTGATGTCCTAAGTACCTTCAGCCTGATGACAGTTTGCTAATTGAAAACCACTTTGATATTTATGACTGCCAGCCAGCTCAGTACAGTGCGTCATCGTTGTTGTCTGCACTTCCACTCTACTTCATCCATAATTCGCAATTATCACTTGGCTTGAAACAGACACAGACAGCAGACAGCAGATTGCAAAAGCAAAAAAGCAGCATTTTTGCCAACAAACTATTTTCAGTTAGTGGCTGTCCTGGTTGGGCGCTGGCCAGGATTACGTGGCTCTTGTTTTTCGCCCCATCCGCAATCCCCCTTGACTCGTTTGGGGTTTTTGGCCAGAGAGCTGTGTGATGTATATCTTGTTTGTTTTATATTAGAAATCATCAGAGAATAAGCTGGGAGTCTGTAAATATGATTTAAATCCCTGCATGTACGTCAGATTAAGTATTCTTGGGGGTTTGTAGAACAAAACAATTAAGTTAATGTCAAAAGAAATGCTTAAAGCTGCAAGAAAAGTGCTTATTTATTTATATTTTGAATCGGGGTGTATCTATTAGATATATTTGATTTCCCATTCCTATTTAGATGTTGTAGTTATAATATTAATTCAAAAAGAACAGCTCCTTGGGCTCTATCATTCGCTTCTCCAAAGGCTTAACCAAGCCCTCCGGCTTGGGCTTGAAGCAATAGCAAGGATACACTATGCGCGTCTCTAGGGGTTGAGGAGTGGCTCCTGGTCTGGGAGTGGTGGTGAATCGAAGCCTCTGGTCCCCTGGAAATTTTAAAAGAAATTTCTTTAACCTTTTCATGAAGTTTAAAGATGTTTCTAATTAAATAAGTAAGGGAAAGGCTCTTAATAATTTTTAAAAAATCCCCTTATACCAACTTAAAAATACATTTTCTACTGCCTCAAAAAAGCTCGAAAAAAGTAAATATGCATTAGAACTCACATTCCACCTGGTAATATTGCCTCTGAAACCAGGTCAAGTTCCTCCGGGGCCAATCGACCCGCCACTGAAAGGCCCACGAGGTCGTCAGACCAAACAAAACCAATTGCACCAAGGGCAGGAGCATATCTGTATGGAAAAGGTGTTCCGAGGCGTGGAAAAGCCTTGCTTAATGGCTTCCGTAATTATTCCAAGCAGTCCGCTTCGGCCTAAGTAAGCGTTTCAAATTTAATTACACGCGAGATGCTCTCTCGCAGGTGGGTCTCCCCGACTGGCTGCTGCCTGCCAGACATCGTTTTCAAAATTTAATTAAAGCCATCAATTATAAAACTCCCGCCGCCGCCACTCACACATGCCTTTCTCTATACATACTTGCGCGTTCGATGACTTTCCACGCTCAATAAATTCCCACACGCAGCCTTACGGAGAATAAGGAGGAGAGGTTGGCGGAGTCAGGATCGTAGGCAGGACCTGCTGGGAAAAAGGCAACTGTCTGCCGGCGACTGCCTGCAATTAGTTGCAACATAAATTTAGGTCCAGGCCCAGTGAAAAGAAGCCACTGTGGATCGCACGGAAAATGTGGCTTTTACGGAAATAAAAAAATTCCCTAAGAACTTTTGATTTTCTGCATCTTGAGGGGCACATAAAATAAATTAAATTAAATTTAATATATTTGCTACAATTTAATAATTCAGTTCCCTCATTAATATCCCTATTTTCTGTCTAAAAAAAAGGTAGAAAAATATTTACTTCTTACTTGGGCCCCTTAAATATATAATTAAAAGTTTCTGCTGTTCAATTTAGTAGTTAGTTAGTTAGCCTTAGCTGCCTAATTGAGAGACCCCTCTGACCACTGTAGTTCGCCGACAGAATTAATGTGGAAATGTTAAAAGTTCGTTAGTTCAGTCGAGTTGGGGTCAGGACGATGCCGATGCCAGCCAGGAACAGTGGAATATTCGGTGGAGAATGCAGTCCGGCAGCAGGACCACGTCAAACAAAGCTCATTTGTTTCAGCGGCTTACGAGGGAGACGGCTCGGGGGAAAAATGACCAAAGTTGAGGTCCAGCTCCTGGCTACCAGGAAAGTTTACTCTCGGCTGGTTGGACCGCGCTGCTAACTGGTGGCCAGATGCCGCACCGGACCAGGTCCGTGTCCGGCTCATGTTAATAATGTGCTGCTATCAGTTTCCCATTAGTTGGCAAAATTAATTTGTTTACGTTGTGGCGGAAGCAGAAAAAACTAAGAGAGAGAGAGAGTGTACTAAGCGAGTCGTTGGCGGGGCGGAGCGTGGCGGAAACTGGCTAATTAATTTCATTTGCTATGCGGTGTGTGTAGCTGCCTCATTTTTCTTAATTGCATGAAATATGCAGGTTTCACAGAGGCAGGAAAGCTGCCAGGCCAAGCCAAGCCAAGCCGAAACAATAAGCATCCACATTAAGTTAAAGTTAATTTTATTATAAATTATTTGGCCAGCCCAAGGAGAAGGACACAAATCACATTAGGCGGCCGCTGCGAAGGCAGCGCCGAGGCAAAAGGACCTCGCAGAACCTCCTGCTGGGGCAATAATTTTATTTGATTTCATTTAAGTTTCGCTTAGCGCTCACAACTCTGCGGGTTCCGGCCAAGTTTCAATATTAAACGGGGAGCCCAGGACGAGCAGGAGGAGCAGGCCGCAGGGCGGACGCTGACTGTAAATGCGAAATGTAATCCCGGCATTGTATTTACTTGACTTACGAGTATTGTACGAGTATCCATCCTGCTGCAATATGGCTCACTTTGGCATTCCCAGCCCCCACCGAAGCCCAAACCCACTCTGCCCGTATCCTTGGATTCCCGGCATAATGATGCAAACGGAAGCGGAAATCTCAAATATCAGGCAATAAGCCAGCCTTTGTGAGCTGCCCGGGCTGCAGCGGTCTGAATGTCTGCTTGATTATGAGTTTGCATGTGCAACATGTCGGCCCTCTCAGATATACATAAACCATAAATTCGGAGAGGTCTGCCCCGGCAAAAAACAAATATTCATAACTCTCGTACGTAGAACTTAAGCTGTATGAATTTCGTAGAATTTTCTAGCAGATCTCGAGGTTGCAAATTCCTCACTCTCTCTCTCTCTCTCTCTCTCTTTGTTTCTCTGAACATTAAAGGGAAAAGCTCACCGGGGAATTTCCCAAAAATATTTGCTTTAATGTGGTGGCCTCGCTGTAAGCCCTGATTTTCCCCCAAACTTTCAAAAAGGTTTGACATCCATTTCGGGCCTTGTCATCGGGCCATATTTTAAATTAGTTTGAAAATAACAGCTACACTGGGGGGAATACGTGTGACTTTCAAAGCAATTAAGAAGTTTTTGAAAAGGGTTTGACTTTAAGTGTGGGTAAGGGAATATTTTAAATCAATAATATTTTTTAGCTGAAACTCTAAGAGTCTTTAAAAAAATAATTGAGTTAACTGGTCTTTTATTTAGTTTAATAACCAAGTTAACCCTTTCACGGTTTTTCTATGGTTTCTTGTTAGCGAAACTTAGGATAAAACTTTATCTGAACTCTCTACTTATTATTCTGGATTTTAAAAAGCAAATTTTAAGGGCAAACCTGCTCCTCTCGCTTTTTGAATACTTTTCTTTCTATTTTCTTAATTCGAAAAAATTTTACTAAATGTGTTTACCTTGAAATGAGAGAATATAAATATTTTAGGCCAAAAGCCACGGTAGCTATGGCCGAATCTGAAAGTATTTAAATAAGCTAAAGTGTTAAATAAATTTTTAGTTAATTTTATAATTTACTTCCCTGTCTTTCAAGGTTTCCCTTGCATCCAATTTATAGCTAAAATAAGTAAATACTATACTTGATAAATTTTCAACTGAGCTCTCTATATTTTATTCTTGCATTTAAGAAACAAATTCTAGTCCAGACCCAGCAGGATTTTCTCTCTATTTCAAAGCAGTCATTTTATTTTACTTAAATTATTTCTGCCTGTGCAGGTAGGCTTCAAAATATGGCCGATGGAGTGTGTGCGGGTGTGTTGGGTGTTGTTTTGGCCACCGTTCACTTTGCCGAGCGAGGTGCAAACTACCAAAACTGATTACGTGCATTAGCTGCCAAGACCGAAAATTGTGGCACGCACGGCGTATACGTAATGTGGCGCAGCAGCAGATGAGTTGTTTACAAGCGTGGCTACAAAACTGTATGCGTGATGGCTGCGGTTTGGGTTTCGGATGGTACAAGCTATTACGTTTGCCACTCTGCAATAAAGTTGTTGCCATATTTTGGCGACGCAGCAGCCCCAGACCTAAGCCCATCTTTATGAACTCGAAAATGGAGCCAGCGGGGACTGATGCTGATGCTGTCGCCAATTTTAAATAGCTGGCACGTGCATATATTCATATATGGAGGGTATTATATGGAGTAGGGAAAACAGGGAAACCGGAATCCAAGAGCCACTCTCGGATGCATTTCACTTATTCACGTAACGCGTGTTTGCAGCACGTGCGCCGAATGCCAAGATGCATTTTCTCCTAATCCGATTGCACAGCTTTAAATTGCACTCGAAATTAAGTTGAAACACTTCTCTAACTTGCGAGTCTATTAAATTAGGAATTTCCATTTAGACAAAGCGCATATGTAAGCCCTAATTGGAATTCAACAGGCTCAGGCAAATAACTTCGATTATGCCTCATTTGTAGGCATTAGGCAGAGCTCAGAGAGAGGAAAGGCGTTTGTCAAATATAAATCAAGTGATAGGCAAACATTGTCACATCCGCATCTATGTATCTCCGGATGGCTTAGGACGCAAACTAATAAATCAATATGGAAGACACACACAACACGTCCCCGAGTGTGTATATATATTCCTGCTCGGTTGGCTCAATCAGCTTATTTTCTAATATCCGTTTACAAATTATCTTCAAAAACTGTCAACAACAACAAAGCCAGAGACGACACGGACACGGACACGGACAAAGGCCCAAAAATAAAGAAAGAAATAAGACATGAGAAGGGAAAATGAAACCACAGCAAATAGAATAAGGAATAAGAATTGAAGGAATAACATACGAACACATATCCGGCAAAGGACTAAACGAAAATGAAAAGAAAAAGGCCATTCGGGTCCCGGACATAAAGGCGTTGGGATCAACTGGCCGGGAATTAACATAATCATTACGATAATGTAATATGGCCATTGTGCAGCCGGGAGTTCCAGACCCTTCGTCGCTGTGCATTTCCCGGCAGCAGTCCCTTTTTCCCGAATCGCAATCAATAAGTTGTCAGAAACAATCAAATAAATACAAACTGATATGTCAATATTAACTGACAGCCGACCCCCACATGCACCACCCTGAGTTCCGAGTCCCGAAAACCCGTCTCAGAACTCGATTCCTTAACCGAAATCCAAGGCCCGCTCCACCCCAGCCATTGGGACAAACCCATTATGGCCGGCGAAGGAGTCAGGCAAGGACATTGAAAAGGAGAACGAAAAGTGCGTAACGTAAGCGGAACTTTTCCCTTTGAAGAAAACGAAATGAAAATCGTTTTACTCCCTACCCTACCTCAATAATATTTTAGGTAGATTTTTTATTGAAAAATTTCAATTTGGAATTGTACCGGGAAAGGTTTTAGCAAAGGAGATTTTCTGTAAAATGTTTGGAAGAAAAATTTAACTGTTTCTAAGAGAATTTCCGAAATATTCAGAATTTATTTCGGAATTATTTAAACTGGGTTTGAAAAAAGGAACAGATTGTGCATTTAATTTACCTAATTTAAAGCCTTAAAACCTGAATTTTATACCAAAGAGCTGCAAATATGCTTGTAAAATTTATGTTCTATATTTTCATTAATTATTGTATTATTTTAGAGGGGTTCTTATGAATTTTCCTCTTAAAATTTGTGTTCCTCTTAAAATTTGAAGAATTTTTAGATCTATTAATATTTAAAATAGAAAAAAAGTATATTACTTAACTAGAGTAATCTCCTTAAGAAAAAAATACCTTCGCCAATAGTTTTGAGCCTTCCTAGAAGGCTTTAAGAAAACTAAAGAAACTAGGGAAAGGCAAACAAACAGTAAACCAACTGCCGAAGGGATCATGTTGCCGCACACAACAAAACTTCCTCAGACTCCAGAGAAAAAAAGGGAAAGCTGAAGGCTGGTGAAAGGACGAGGCGTGAAAATGCGGACGAGAGGGGACGAGGCTGAGATTATGCGTAAAATTCTACATGTGTTCCGGGCGAGGACCTCCAGCTGTCTGCCCGCAGGACTCTCTGGACTCGGCTGCTCTGGATTCTGCTTAGGTATGCGTGTAATTGGGTGGCTGCCCATTGCCGGCGGCGACCTTTGCGGAGGCATATTGGGTTTCAACTAGCTGACGAAGGAGGAGCTTAGGGCACCCTTTTCATGGCTTTATGTCTTTGTAAAACGACAAGGCCAACCCATGCCTAAGCTCAACCCGTTGCCTTTGCCATTCCCCCATCAACGACAGCAAGAAAATAATTTTCTGCTATTTTTTCTCATGGAGGGCAACCGGAACCAAACACGCATGTTAGTTTATCCCCTTTTTTTGTGCGAAATCCTCGCCAGCTCACAGGCATATGCACAATCAGTGTAAGAATTTATTGTTTGTTATCGCCGAGTATAGTAGAACTTGGACTATGAGCTAGTCCCGGACCCGGTCCATAAATATCCGCCGCTGACGGTACACAGGTTTTATTGAATCAGGCTTATAAATGGCGCCATTTGGCTTAAGTGCCGCCCAGTTGATTGTTGGCCTGACAAATTAATAACATAAATTTTTTACGCCTTCTGCTGACTGCGTGTGTTTTGCTTTCTTGCTTCCTTGCAGGGGCACATCTGGCATCGATATTGACTTGCGGCGAGTGGACATCGACCAGTGCCCGCAGCGCCACACGCCGGGCACCAAGCGGCCACTGAACATCTTCGCTGGGACGGACAAGTGCAAGCAGCGGACCACAATGGTAAGGATTCGGTGTGGTTACACGGAGAAAAAATTGCTCGGTTTACCAAGGAATTAAAGAAATATATATTGCTATCTTTGGAATACATTTTAGTTCAAATCTCTGAGAGTTTCCTTAATATCTCAAGCACGTCTCTTCGCCTTACGGCCAAGTTGCATGGAATCTAGGCCGTTAAGCGAAGTAGGGTTAAAACAAGAGTTAGTGTCCCAGGACTTTGATCAGAAAATACTTGAAAATATATTTTTATAATAAAAAACAGTTTAAAAAAATAAACAAGTTATAAAATCGGTTGCCAACATTTTAATTTTAATTCTAAACCACATTCGAGTTCCCATTTTTCTCCAGTGCATACCCTCAAAATCTCCCGAGTCAGCACTTAATTTTCATCTCGAATTTCGCTTTTGCCGTCCGCAGTGCGAGGCCATCATGGGATTGGGCTTTCGGCGCGGCTCCTACAAATGCCTGTGTCGCAAGGGATTCTACTTCCCCGACGTGGTCTCGCTGCACAAGTTCTTCAACGGCAGCCTGCTGGAGGAGGAGTACGAGAAGCTGATGCTGGTAAGACGCCGCCGCCCGAGCCAAGTGGCCGCCATAAGAGCCTTATTCTCATTAAATATGTATTAGGGCAAGAACTCGACGTACAACAGCAATAGCGAGTACGAGTGCCTGCCGTGCGCCGAAGGATGCGACTCCTGCGAGGACTCCTCACCCTGCATTGCCGCCCTCAACTGGCCGATGCGCACCAGCATCCTGGCGCTGGCCTGCATCGTGATTGGCCTCCTGCCGCCGGCGGCCTGGTTCACCTTCCGCTACCAGCAGGTTAAGGTGAGTTCCTACCCTCCGGACTCCGTAGGGAGTCATAAGTATTTCAACGCCAAGTCGAAATCTGGGTGAGAAATCGTGCCGGAAAAATCTAGAGCTCACTGTTTTTTTTGCTGATGTTCTAAAAAGAGAAAATTGAGTTTATTTTCTTGGGGGTTTCCATAAGGTTATTAGATAATTTTAAATAATTTAAATAATTACAAATATTAAAGGTTGATTTATGTCATTTTTTAAGCCCGCTCTTGCTTCTGGTTAAAGGAATCCCAATCCGCTTTCGCAAAAGCCACACAGGACGAGCTCCGAATCACAGTTTGTGGAATTAAAAGCTCTGATAAATCACCGACAGTGCCGACCGAAATTGTTAAGCCATTATAATGGCATTATCCCCTGGACAAGCGGAACCTGTCCATCGTCATGCTTGTTTTTCGACTCTTCTGTCTATTTTTTATATATTTTTTTTTTTTGCCGCATTTTTGTGTTTGTTTTGTGAGCTTGTGCATCGCCCTGTCAAATTCCGCTGATCCTGGGGCGCGGCCAAAACCTAAGCTGTTGTCATCATTGAGCCGCTAAGCGGCTTAGCATTGTTAGAATCGAGTTAATTTTGTACGTGGCTCGGACAGGACATCCTGCTGGCAGCCCGATGACAGGCGACAGGCAACGGCCAGCAGGGCAGCGGATATTGTCGCGCATAAGCGGAAGTGCAAACATTCGCACAGCTTGCACACGCCCACTTCCTGTCGCCAGGATGCAGGGTCCTGACCGGCGAACTTCGCGCGGAGTGTCACTTGGTCGGTGGCTCATTAGAAGGACGAGCAAGTCCGGCGTCCAGGCTGGCGGCGTCCAATTGTCTCTCTGGCACTCGGATTTAAGCCATTCGCAACTTTGTCGTTGCACTGCGGATGTAATATGGATGCACTGAGGGAATTATTAGTATTAGAAAGTATCAGAAAATAATCTTAAGTTTGTTTTGCAAATATTAAAAGTTCTATTAATTTATGCTAGGACTTTTATAATTTGATTTAATTTTAATTATATTTTTTTGTATTTCCTTTTCCGCCTCAGACTTTCCCCCAGTGCTTGTGTGTTGGGAACTGGTAGCTTGAGTGTGCAGGAAGTGAGTTATTCTATTCCCTTGTCGCTGTCAGACATTTGTGTGCTGTCCGAACCCCCATCTGCCCATGTCCCTGTTCTCCACAGCCACATCCACTGCCACTGCCACATCCCATGGCTGTTCTGTTCCACTTGCCCGCTTCTCGCGTCCCAAGGCAACTAGCCAACTAAACTGTTTTCATTCGTAATGCGATCCTGTCGCATTTGTGTCTCCTTCCATGTCCCGATGTCCTCGCTGGTATGCGTGTGTGTGTTTGTGCCCAAACTAATTAAATGGCGCTAAACATGCCGCCCGACATCCTGCCAAAAGAGAGAGTGAGAACTTCGTAGCGGAGTCCTGCAGTGATTTTCTCCTGCTCCCTGTGAAATTGTGCGGATTAAACGATTTCAATTTAAATTTGACCAACTTTTTCCATCCAAGGACTAATTGGAAATGTTTTGTTTTCTTTTCTTTTCTTCCAGGTTGTGAGGGCCGCCAGTCCTGCTTTATTACGGGTCATCGCATTGGGCGCCTTCTTCATCTACTGCACGGTAAGTGAATATACTTTTGTTCTTAAATTTCTGATCAACTTTCAAGGATTAGTCAGTCAATAGCAGATAGTCAAGGAATTTCTTTAACAGAAGGATTAAGCTTGGTTTAGTCTCCAAGTTTTCCTCGTCAAACCCAGTAATTCAGCAATTTGCTTTCAATTGAGTGGCTTAATCGATGGCAAGCCGAATTAATTAAGAGCCATCCTGCAGCTTGATACATTTTGCCAGCCAAAAGAGTCTGTTTGAACATTATTACAGCTCAACCGCCGCTGGGAGAAATTCAAAATACGAAGCCATAAATCGCCGCACAATTTGCATTCGGTGAAAAATGAGATAGAAAACCGCTTGGCAAACACTCAGCTCTCGAACCCAATTCCCATCAATTTCCACACAATTTAATTTGATTGATTTATGGCCCGAGAGCCGAGACGGGAGAATGCAAACTAATGGGCTGCCGGATCGGCCAAATAAACAGCTTTAAGCGAGAGTTCATCGAACATCCCAATGCTAGGGGGTCTGATGGATTTATTTATGTTCTATATTTATGTGTGTGGCAGATTTATTTAGCAACGCCATGAGTATCTTCTCTTGACACAATAGACACGACACGATGAGGGTCCTGCTGTCAGCAGAGTTTGCCTTATGATTTTTAAATATGTGCAAGGCGTGAAAAGAAAGAAGAGAAAATAACTGAAAATAGAAGCCAAATCCTCGAAAAAGCCCACTGCCTATTGTCCTTGACAGACTGCTATAATGAAGGCGGAGGAGGCCTATTGTCACATGTGCGGAGGGATTTCATTGAACCCTATTGTCTGCCATTATCCATGTCATTAGCTATTATTTCTCCCCAGGGAGAGAGTCATAAATATCAGCACTTGTATGGGTTTTTTTTTTAAGTATTTAACTTGCAACATATTGAAGTGAAATTATTTAGGGAGGGAAGCCTTACTTCAGCAGAAAAAAAACAGGAAATTGTAGGAAACTAAATTGAAAATATTTAATTCAAAGCACAGATAAAATTGTAGAAATTAATATTCTATATTAAATACATTATTTTATTTCTTAAAAACCATAAATTCCCTTCCAGAACATTGTGATGTATCCGAATCCGAACCTCTACACCTGCACCGCTCGCATTTGGCTGCGTGAAATAGGCTTCTCCTTGACCTACGGAGCTCTGATGCTAAAGACCTGGCGGTAAGGCATAGTCAACCCCCTTGATAACCTGGTAAACCACCTGCAAATACCTGTAATTTCGTTGATTTCTCCCTCCCCCAGGATATCGGTAATTTTCCGTGTCCGCTCCGCCAAGGCTGTGAAAATCACAGATGCCGCCCTGCTCAAGCGCCTGGGCATCATCTGCGGGGCCATTGGCACCTGTCTGCTGGTCAGGACTCTTGTCTCGCCGCCAGACGTCGTTGTGGGCCGCACTGCCGATGACCTAAAGGCGTTTCTCTGCAAAACGGACTGGTGGGACTACACATTCACGTCGAGTAAGTGCGAAGGGGATACCGAATTCAATAGGGCTTGATTGGGCATTCCTAACTACAATGCCCACGTTACGTATACGCCGTGCTGGCGGGAAAATATGAATTTCAAAGGAGCAAAAGCAAGGGAGCGAAATGCAAAAGCACAGTGGCAAATAAAAGGTTGCCCAGCCAACTAAAAGAGCATGAGACGTTGC
Organism: Drosophila auraria; assembly: GCA_008042615.1. Lineage (NCBI taxonomy): Eukaryota > Metazoa > Arthropoda > Insecta > Diptera > Drosophilidae > Drosophila > Drosophila auraria. The sequence goes on from VNJW01009738.1 coordinate 67,888, forward strand.
AGAAGGAACACCTGCTGTTCCAATAGCTTTCCCCTCCTTTTTTTTATGCCAGAAAATTCACTTAGCCTTACGGTGAACCTTTAAAGGGTAATAATACTCTTTAAAAATATTAAAAAAACCTTTTAGGTAAAAAATTTAAGCCTGGTTACCATTATAGTGTACCTAAGACACTCTTTAAATATTCACCAAACACCTCTAAGGTTGGTCCTTGCCCACATCAGAACTAAAGGATATTTTCTGCCTTTTTCTGTCCGTGCCAAAAGCTGTGTTCGAGCAACGGGAGACTAGCCTTTCGAGGAATCGCTGCGCGTTCCACTTGCTAGCTCGCTTAATTAAAAAAGTTGAGGGAATCGCGAATACGAGTGCGAGTGCGAGTGCTCCTGCGAGTGCTCCTCCGCTTGCGAGTCCTTCTATCTGCAGAACAATTATCGCCATTCATCACGCACTTTCGCTGCCAAATAACTTCATTCGAACATTTCCACCAAGCCAGAGAGCGCAGCGCGTATTACATTTATAATTGCATGCCTGAACATTTTCCCAAAAAAAAAAGAGGGGAAACATAATACTTGGCCCCAGGCAACATGCATTTTCATTTCGCTGCCAAAACACAAAAAAAAAAGCTGCCCAAAAAAAATGTATTCCGCAGCAAAACAAGTCAAGTGAAGCTACCAAAATAGTACTGACAGGGATTCCTAACATAATCATAATGTAATTACCACGAGTTTGTTAAATTAACTTCAAAGTGAAGCTGCGGCAGCCGGCAAAGTGCTCAAAAGGAACTAATCCCCGGCTTGTCTCCTTACAGTGGAGGTCCTGTTCCTCGCCTGGGGCGTCCGACTGTGCATCATGGTGAGGAAGGCCCCGTCGGAGTTCAACGAGAGCCGCTTCATATCCATGGCCATCTACAATGAGTTCCTGCTCACCTGCTTCCTCAATGTGTCTATGTGAGTACTTTCTGTAAATATTGTTACTATTATTATTAACAAGTCCATAAGTCAGCCTGACAAATCTGTAAAATTTAAAAGAGAAAAAAGTTTCTTATGTATTTTATACTATTTAAAGGGAGTGCCTTTATTAAATGGTACTTAGAGTAAAATTCTACCTTTTTAAAGTACTTAAAATATTTCCTAAATGTTCTTCATATTTAAGCTTTTCATGGAAAATACTGCTTTTCTCAAAATAATTTAATTTGGTTAGCAAAACTCACTCTGTATCACAAATATTCCACAAATAGTTATGACTTCAAGGAATCTACATAGTTAGCCAACTGAAGCATTAAGTGTTTGTCTTCTGAGTAATTTTAAAAGCCAAGAGTTGGAAAATTTCCTGGAAATATTCATTTCGATGTAAATATTATTTCAAAAATAGAAAACAGACTTTGCTTTTCTTAGAAGACTATTTCGTCTTAATATATATTTCTCCATTAATTCTCTATATAATATTTCACTCCTCTATTTGTATTCCAGGCTCTTTTTGCAGTCACCCGCCAATCCGGATTTGCTGTACATAATCTTCTTCTGCCACACCCAGTTGACGGTGACCCTGCTGCTGGCCCTAATCTTTGGCAGCAAGGTAAGTGTCCTCCTCCTCCCATGATCCCAGAGATGTGATGATGATTTCCCTTTTCCTCTTTGCCTGTTGACACAGGTGTACATCGTCCTGCGGAGTGGGAAGTCGCACCAGGAGAACATCGGCCTGGGCACCAAGGCATCGGGGGCCAAATTCAATTTTCGTCCTCAAGTGCGCACCTTTGCGAATCCCAGTTCGGTGACCACCTCCACGGTCCCGGTGGCGGGCACAACGTCAGCAGGTGAGTGAACAGACTGGGGAGCGGAGTGCTCCGATAGCGAAAACGGGCAATTGCCTCCATTTGTCCTAATGGTCCGCAGCGAATCGACGTTTATGACAAACGAGAGTGTCCACTTGACAAATGATCTGTGGAGGGCAGGATACGATAAGCTTTTCTAGTCCTCTGCACTGGGGTCTTAAAGGTTCTTCTTTTGTTCATTAAATATTAGTTTTTTAAAAGCGTTAGTTGATTGAAAAATATTGAAAATATTTACAAGATAATATTAATTATTAATATTTTAATTAAACTTCAAGTATTCAGACATTGTAAGTTCCAACTTGAGAGTGAAGTTTCAGACTTTCTTGAATTTTATTCCGATTTTCTTGTATTTTCTTCGAGTGGACGTGTCGATTAAGTCCTCTTTGCCGCTGTGACTTTTATTTATGGCGTATTATTTGGCAAATTAAAAATTGAGCGGAACAGGCGGCGGCGGCGTCAGTGGCAGTCGCTTATCGCCGCTGTCTAGACATGAGCCGCGGATGGCAGCTCCTATCTGGAGCTGGCTGACAGGCCCGGATGCTGATTTATGTGCTCCAAAACAATCTTGGCTGCGGTTAAGGAGAGAGCGTGTGTGTGCGAGTGTGCTTTCACGGCAGGAAGCAGCTACAAAGCACAAACTTCCGCCAAGTTGCCGCCGACGCCATATTTGTTTATCGCTTCGCTGGCTTTGATGAATAAACAACTATGCGAACTCCCCGGAGGATCCAAAATAGACCAAAGACAGGTGGGTGGCCCTTTGGCCCCCCAAGGAATTCGGATAACATTGGGCGTGGGTTGCCGGGGTTGACTTTAAAGTGGCGCCGCTTCCTGTAATTGAACTACAGATTCACGCAGATGCCACGGCAACCGTGGGGCCAATCAATTTTGATTAGAATTCCAAAGCCGAAGCTGAAGCTGAAGCTGGCTTCAAGTATCACATTTTGACTGGGCGCTAATTGCTCAAAGTTTCCGGGCAGCGTGTGCTTCTGCTTCTGCTTCCGCTTCCGCTTCCTTATGCCACAAAATATTCGCTTCATTGTATGTAGTTGGTAATAAATTATATTGAAACAAGGACTTAAAAGAGAATATGATATTAGCTCAAGGCCAGTGTGTACACAGAAATGCTAAACCAATTTGTTATAAGCTGGGGAAATATTTTTATCATAAAGAAGAAATAACTCTATCTTATCGGTTTAAGGCTTGGTCTTTGGGTTAATTAATTTATAATTATAACTTGCTAAATATTCAGACTAACTAACATTTTATATATTATGTATACTATATATTTTATAACACTGCTTAAATCTTAACTACACAGCTCTAGAAATCGTGAAAGTTAAATCTTTAAATTTCCTGTAAATAAATAATTGAAGGCAAATTTTTGAGGCTAAAACATCTTTGTGTGGCCTAAAATAGCTAAAACTACTTAAATCTTAATTATATTGATTTAGAAGTCCACATAATCTTATATTTAATATGGAAGAATAGTATTAAAATTATATTTTCCTTAAATATCCTTTTTTCGTATTAAAACAATAATTGAAGTCCCTCACATAAGGATAAACCTCTAGCAAGGCTAAAACTACTTAAATATTATCCATATAAATATAGAAAAAAAATACAATTTGTATACTTAAAAATTATATTAATAACATTTTTTCATGGCAAAAAAAAATTAATTGCAGGCCCGGCTCGTTTTTCAAAGGTAAAACCTGGGCAATGCTCACAAAAAATTAGGTATGAAAAGCTCCATTTTGAAGGAAGATAATTTCCAGCATTATGGCCAATGCCATTCGCTCGAACCAGTGAGAGGTGGCTCCTTTTTTGCCTTCACCATCCTGGCCAGGCCCAGGCATGCCTCAGTGCCTCCCTGCCATTGTAATCGCGATGTTGCAAGGCAAACCTTTTTAATTTTCCGCCTCACCCCGCGAAAGTTTATGGCGGGCAAGAGCAACGCTTTATGTTCTAATGCTTTATAGGGCTCTCTTTCGGTTTTTATTTAATTTTTTTTATTACTCGCATTTCTATTTTAAAACACAAAAAACGTAGCGCGCTTTTGTGGCTGCGTAAATTGTGCGTTAAATTTACATTTTTTGTGCTAGGCGCGCGCGTCCTTGTCGCCGGGTATCTTTTTGCTGGGCCAGTTTTTAAGCGGCTCTCAATTTGCATATTTAAATTGAACAATCACAAAGTAGCAAACACTCAGCTCACACACACACCCACACACGCATGCCGATCTGTATCTGTGTGGCGAATTTTAAATATTTTGCGAGCGCAAAAGGAATATTGTTTTGCATGCTAAGAGGGGCACACATAATAAATTCAATTCTGGCCACTGTCGACTCTCCACTCGCTTAATTTCACAGCCATAAATCTAAATTCAACGGACAACGGGAAGAAAGCCTGGTCCTGCTAATACACTGGCAGGAAAGGCATCCTTTTAAGTCATGAAGAATTTCCTAGCTGCCAAGGAAGTCGTGAAAAGTCGTGTGTACATCCTTTCAGTGTGCGATTTTTCATTGTAAATTTATTTGTTTTTCTCCTTATTATTTGGAAAGTTGATAACCAGAGCCAGAGTGGACGTGGCTTAAATCATACCGACAGGCTTTCAGCCGAATTGAACGGCCATTTATCATTCCGCCCGAGTCTCAAGTTTGAAGTCTGAATTTGGAGGCGAAAGCCACAAGCAGGGTCCTACTTTCGTTGCCATTTTCCAACACACCAAGCCACAGAGGGTACAAACATTACGCATTTAAATTCGAGGTTCTTTTTTAAGACTGCCAGGAGCTGTGGGGGGAAATGTGCGAAACTTTTGACACGGACCGGCAACTTTTTTAGTGCAAAAGTTGCCAGCGGAAAACAGGCAGCGTTGCCTTTTCAAGCCGCGCGAAAACGGTGCTTTTCCGTGGAGTTTAGCTCGTATTTCCCCTGGATTTTCTAGCCACATTTGGTTAACCCTTTCATTTAAACAAAAACAAAACTTAAACAATTATTTGCTAGATGGGAATTTGATAATTGACAGGTTTTGTCAACTCTTAGATAAGATTTTAGCTGCTTTTAGGAATTTCAGGGCCACAAATATAGTAACAATTTTACTCTGGCTTTAAATATAATATTTTAAAATCAATAAATATTAGGATAACCTTTTAAATAAAATATTTTGTTACTTAAATATATTTTTTTTATATTTTTATTTCACACAGAAAACAAGCTGTCCGACCAGGAGGCCCTGGAGGAGATCCGACAGCTGAGCATGCAGCTGCAGCGCATCCAGGAGATGGCCCCGCCCAAGGGCGTGGCCGTGATGACCATCTCCAGCCTGCTGGATGGCCTCAAGACGCCCGGCGGCCTGATGGTGGTGGCGGCGGCGGCAGGAGCTGGCCACTCGGCCGCCACCGCCAGCCGGCAGAGTGCTCTGCCGCTCCTGGCGCTGAATGCCGAGATGCAGAAGTACAGCCAGCAGAACAACAATGCCAATGGGCGGAGCAGCAGTGCCCGGGCCAGCATACCAACCATGGTGCTGGAGACGCCGCCCAGCTCGACGCCCCCGTCGACGGCCTTCGAGGAGCGGGCCATGAACACGGAGCTGAGCGGCGATGACTTCCGGGAGCAGCTGCTGCGGCGCACTGCCGACGGGCACATCATCTGCAGCCGGTGCCTGGACGCGTCCAAGGAGCACTACTACTGCTGTCCGCCGCGGAGTGCCTGCGACCACTTGGGATCGCCGCAACAGGAGGCGGGCGGCAGCCTGAGCTTTGCCAACATCAAGCTGGAGTGCATGTGCTCGCAGTCGGAGGACCTGGACCGGGAGCGGGAGCAGGAGCAGCGCCAGCGCAGGCCCACCGTGCGGACGGCGGCCACCAACACGCCGCCGACCAGCTGCAAGCGGGCTCCGCGCAATCTCCTCGAGACGGAGCTCAGCATTTCGTATCAAATTTGTGATAACTGTAGAAGTAAGTACAAGCTGACGGGCCGCCGGCGGAGCGGCAGCTACTCCCAGGCCCAGGCCAACGCTACTCAGCTCGGCCAGCAGCAGCAGCTGCCGCAGGTCCAGGCGCTCCAATCCCGCAGCAGCGAGATCCTGGACCGCACGGAGGAGGCGACGGCGTCACGCACTAAGGCGGCCCACTCCACCGACGACATTGTTCTCTACTCGAGTGCCGAGAAGGAGGAGGAGGACCAGTCCCAAAGCCAGCTGGAGGAGCCAGCTCCTTCCTTGGGCAACGTGTCCGTGACCTCCAACAACTCCACCAGTCAGACGGACAGGACCAGCGGCAGTGGCGGCGGCGGCACCTCGCGCCCCAAGCGACCGGATAAGCTCGTCCTGGACCTGAACGATCGCTCCAAGTACACCAAGGAGGTTTCCGTGTAAGGAGAACTGTTCAGCTGTAACTATCCCTAAAATAGGTAAAGTCATTAGCTTTTTTTATTTCAAGTATTTGTTGGCAGATAAATTATGAAGAAGTAAAGCCTTTGAGTTAATAAATTGTTTGAGTTAAACCTGAGAACCGCTCAGATATTCTGGAGAAGCTTATTCGTGTTTTAAAGTTCCAGAATTAAGTTTCAATTGATGGATTTTAATCTGTAAATATTTTAAATAATTTCTTAGACAATATGGTATTGCTTAAGTCTTAATTTTCCTAATTAACATATGTATATGCATTGTTGAAGGGTATAATTTTGGAAGTGATTTATCCAATACAACCCGAATTTATATGAATAACTAAAGGCAAGTTTCTCCATTCGGTTTCGGCTTTAAATCGTTGAACAGTTTTTGCAATCAAAAATGTGTTTATTGTGCTTAGGCCAGTCGGAAATCACCAAAGACTTTATTAAATTTGTATTTAGATAACTGATTGATTTAGCCAAACTTTAGGGGATAAGTTGATGGCCCAAAACACCTGGCTTTGGCGGGAGATAGAGAGGCGGGATTTGCGATTTGCATTGCTAAGCGAAATCATCATTTGCAACTATAATGAGCCCCAAAATGTTGTGAATATATATTTTGAATTTGGCAAACATGCAGAGAGCAAAGTCAAACAACACAGATTCTGCTGAAAGTCATTTGTTTTCGGCCGGAATTTAATTAAATTTACATTTCATGTATGTAGATAATTAAATCGAAATTGCTTACTAATTGAAAGCTGCAGCGAGTCATTTCCCATGAAAATGATTTAGATACTCGTAATGATCACAATGATGGTGGTGGTAAAATGCATTTGCTGTTATATTTATTAAGTCATGTTTAAGTGCCGAAACTATTCAAAATGGAAGCCAAACCACACACAACACACCACTGACAACACACACACACAGCACACACTGTAAAATATTTAATAAAAGTTGATGTGGAACTGTAAAATACACATATCTCTCCTTGAAATTCACAAAATACCTTCCAACTCGAGCCTAAATATAGCGAATAAATAACGTTTAGCCCTAATTGTAGCTACAATTAAATACTACATTAATTAGCTGTCGTACACTTAGAGCTGCAAAAATAAAACAATGAATAATCCAACATCGATGCTAACAATTGCCCCGCCCGCCCACTGGCCACACATGCGAGTTAAAATGGAAATTAAATTTAGGAAAATGAAAATCTGCGTTGACCAGAAAACAGAAAACAGACCAGACATGATGTATCTATGTAATGTAGTTAAGCGTTGATGTTATTGAGTTGGCAAATACACATTAAATGTGCGGCGAAGAGCGTTTGTTTAAAGCAATCCAATAAATGGCGAATCTACTGAATGTACCTTTTGCTACCGACTTTTGTTGATTACGAATTTCTAACGGCTTCATTAAGCATACGCAGCGGGGTACCAGCTGGGGATGCTTGCACTTCGGGTGAGTATCTCGAGCTCTCGTATCTATGTATCTTTCAGCGGGCCGAAAAGTGTTGTTGGCGCCTTTTTGCGCTTTATGAGCACGTTATGGTTTTTATCTTTATGGACATGCCTGCGTGTGACCCTTTTTGCCATTTATGCCTGCCATTCCCGGAATGCCTTTTCAACTCCCCAACTCAGAAAACAACACTCGGCGAGAAGGAGACGTTAATTTAAATGTTTTACGGCCTCATCGGATGTGTTGTTCTGTTTGTTTTTATACCCTGTAACCATAGGGTGCCAGGGTGTTAAGACTTGGTGTCAACCGAGAATGAGCTAGACCACAAATCTCAGGGAGTATGAAGCATGAAAAAGAAATTATATAAATAAAATGTGACTGCGTGTTATAAGTGGAGAACTGATATTTTCCGCCTATCAGTAAAATTAAGCTTCCATGAAGTTAAGTATTTAAGGGACCTGCATCGTTGCATAAAAACTTGAATTGCAACAAGATGCGAGTCTTCTTAAAAGTCCTTCTGCTGGGAGCTCTATTGGCCGGGATCCCTGATAGCAGCCATGGAATATACACGAGTAAGTGATTGGCCCGTAGACTGGAGTCCATTAATGGAGCAACATTTCTTTGTTTAGAGTGTGGCACCAATGGATACTGTGTCCCAACTATCTATCCCATTTGCGAGGGAATTGCTGGCTTGAGTGACTGCAAGGAAGATGAGCATTGCTGTGTGGATAGGCACGGAGTAAATCGACCAGTAACCACCACCGAAAAATATGAGCAAAGAGTTCCGCCTTGGATGACCAACAGACCACATCATTTTCCGTATCCCCCAAACCCTTATTTCCCACCGTATGTCGGATGAAATTTAGCTTGTGGCTAAAATAATTTTGCAATATAAATGTTGCGTGTATCTTTATTTTATATTTAAATATATATGTGCGGAACAAATCTGTAAATTTGCGTAAAATCGGAGAATAGCCAAAGAAGTTATTTAACCATTAAGTTGCAATCATTTTGCTCGCTCTCACATCAGTAATTTTATTTCTTGGCGTTGCTTGCAGTGCTTTAATATTTAAAGTCGTTAAAATATTCTCGAAGACATGAGCTTTTGCTACCGGGTATCTCACAGTCGGGGCACACTCGCCTGTATCCTTTTTACTTGCCTTGTTTTCGTTTTTCGTTTTGTTTTGCTTTGTCTTCTGCTTGTGTATCAAATTAAACTTCAGCAGCCAGGCAGACAACATTAGTGTGTTATCAGGCGCTCGAAGGACATCCAGGATGCGTGTGGGCGTGTATTGAATTTTAAGCGCTCGCCCTGGAAAAGTGAAAATTCATTTGGCGCCGCACGTCCTCGGAGTTTTCTTTAAATTGAATTTCAATCATTACACCGCGCCACATATATTCCCGAATAAATAAAAAATATTTAATATATACATATATCCGACGCGCTGCGAGTAATTTCACAAACGAATTTCATCTTCTCGCCGTTCCAGCACGTGACAACATTAATTAAACTTTCAGCATATGCGTCAGCCGCATGCCCCGGCTCCGGAAAATCCTGGGGGCAAAGTGCGTAACTAAGGGCGGGAGGAAAATCTGCCGACGTAATCGCGTCGGTTTCCGCTTCGAGCCCCAGATTTTTATTTTTGCTTATATTTATTTTTATAACCTTTTGCCTGTCGCTACAACCCGAAATATCGCCATTTATTGGCGCAATTGTAAATCGTTACATTTTTAACTGAACATTCCGCTTTTCACTATTTTTCATTTAATTGCCCTGCAAAAAAAAAAAAACAAAACAAAAGCATTTGAGGGGATTCCTCCCCACTTTCCATCGTTTGGGATTGATGGAAGGCAATTATTAAGTGCTCCTAATGGAAAATGGTTAGAATAACTAAATAAAAGTAAATTATTCCATACCACTAATCGGTATTACTTTTAAAACGATTAAAATGGTTCTTGGTTAGTCTATTGAAAGCTATTTAACTGGGCATACACAAACTAAATGTGTTTATTTGCTGTATCTTTACTTCCCACACTGCCAATAACCTTAATTAAAATCGCTGCCTTATTAAGCTAAGTTAATAAAGTTAAATGAAAGACTTTCAATTAAATCAGGTAAATATTTGCTTAAAACTATTTATATTATGAAAATAAAGTGCTCATAAGGAAGGCTTTAAAAAGGATTAGCAATTAATTTCTCCTTGTTATTTCGGGCTATGAAAAACTTTAAAGAAACTTCAATCGAAATTCCTGGAAGATTTCATAAAATTTAATGACCAAACAGCCACTTGTACTGAGCAGCTCCGGCGAGGGGCATTAGGAGCATTTAATTAAACGCCTGTTGCAGAAGCCGGGACACCGAAAAGTCGGCTGAGGACTTACTCCTTCCACCCAAACTGGGTCATAAATTTCAAAGCGAATTGAGTGACGGAGTCGGAAGGGAAAGGAAGGATGTGAGGTAAGGAAAAGAGCCGGCTCGGGCAGTTTTACAAACAAAGAAAATGGCACTTACCAGAAAACACAAATTGCTTTTTGCTTTCCTCATTTTTATTATGTTTTTTTTTGGTTTTTTGCCGTCTGGCAATTGCAAAATCTTGAACGCCAGTTTGAGCGGAAATTTATTTCCATGTCGATACTGGTGGTGGTGGTGCTCCTGATGCTGCTGGTCTCTGATGGCCAACTGCTTTGTTTGGGCCTGGTCTAAAGCCAGTTGCGTATTTCAAGGATTTTTTCCATCTCTTAATTACGGCAATAAATGCCAATGGCAATTTCTTTGGCATTAAATAAGAACATGTTAACGACCTGCCAAGCCTTCGAAAAAAAACTCCAGCAAATGCCGGTGTATAAAAAAGAATCGCACACATGCCCCGAAAAACAATTGGGGGCGGCCCTTTAGTCCTTTACCGATAGAGTAACAGGCTGTGCTGGCAAGGACACCGCTTGTTGTTGGCTCACGTGCGCCTGCCAGGGCGTGGAGCCAATTAAAATTAAAGGAGCCTCGAGCCTCCTCTCCTGCGGGCATGTGGGTGTATGTGTTAGCCAGAAAAACCAATAAAATAAAATTGCCAACACCTTATTAACAGCAGCTGCCTCTGGAGCAGAGTTAGGCAGGAAATAGGCGGCTAAATGGGCCTGCAAGTTGTTTCTATTTGCTCCTTGGAGCATCAGTATATCCGCTTCAAGGGACGCATCCATTTGGCAACATAAGAGGGCTAAGAACGCGGCTAAATTGATATTTTTAGGGCACTTAAAGTTACGGGAAATTCTCGATATTAGAAATCTAGGTTATTATTTCTTTAAATATATTTAAAGACATCTCAGACCCATTAGACCCAGCAGAAAATCCACAAAGCCCCTGAATCCTAAATGAATACATTTGTATCCTTTTAAAATCATGTTTCTTGATAGAGAATACAAAAAAATAAATCTCATTTAAATTCAGAGCCTTTCAACTAGAAGCTGGGTACATTCACAGCCACTCTGTTGACTTAAAATATGGACTTTAATTGCTTTTTATTGTCTGAACTCAAACACCCTCGCCTCACCTGCTGGCATATGCTTGCACAAATGCATATTTCAAAGATAGTTACGTCTGGCGAGGATTTCCGACTGCACCGAGCTTGGGAAAATATTTTTATTGCTTAGGAAACACGGAAGGAGAACTCTGGCAGTCACCTATTCAATGCAAATGGACTTCTTGCGGACATTGAATTTTATGCCCCACTGGGGAAGGTCCTGTCCGTCGTATGTGTGTCTGTGTGTAATGTGCTCTCCGACACTTGAAGCCACGCACGCACCCACACAATTGCATTTATTCGCACACGTGAATTGCATTAGATAGTTGCCAGGACATAAACTAAGTCTGTCCCCCAAAGCAGGGATCCCACTGTCACGGCTGACAGGAACCGGAAACGTAAACGACAGCAGCTCGAGGCAGGACATTTACATTTAGAGATGAACTTGTGATCCCAGGTGGATTAACAATGTTATTTTAAATCGGAATATAAATGTTTTAGTGTTTGGAACTAAGAAAAAAGTTATTAAATTTTTTTAAGCTTAAAAAAAATATGTTAGTGTTTTTTGTATATTTTTCGATAGCTGTTTATGTATTTTTAATAAATTCCATTAGAAAAAAATTTTATTTTCCTTCACAAACTTAAATCTCTTATCAATTTGAAACAAACAACTCAATTTTACAGATTTTTTTTTAAGAGGCTACATTGTATTTTTGACAAAAATCTAAAGTAACCGCATTCACCTAGACCTGTTTTTTTGCTATGTAAAAATCGAGGAACATGAGCTTGCAGCTCAATCCGATTTATTTGGAAACTTAAAGGTGTGCAGATGCATCGCCAACATCTCCCCGAATTCCGGATTCCGGATTCCGGAATCCGCCCCATCACTAAAAGGAAATACAGCCACACCCTGGCACCTGCGCTGGCGGAGCACACACTCGGCTCCAGTTCCTGCTCTTACTTACGTTTACGTTCGGATTTGGACGTGGTTGACGTGTCAGTTACAAGGAGCAATTGTGCAAATGTGTCGGTTACCATTTTTGGGATGAGATGCGCGATAAGCGCCAAATGCTCGCACAAGCTCCTGGAATGGAGCTGTATATGAGTCCTTGCAGCTGCAGATGTAGATGGAAATAGAAGTGGAAATAGAAGTGGAAATGGAGATGGAGATGTAGGCGAAGAGATGGAAGAGATGGCGAAACTTTGCTGACAAACGTAGTTCTTTGGCCAAAAGCCAATCAGGCTAAATTGCGCTTGAGGCAGGGGGCTGACAAAGAATAACATTCTGCCTGTTGACTTATTGGATGCATATGAAGGCTCAACTTGATTTCCTTCTGATAAACAACAGCTTAAAATTAATTGTTCCCCCTTTAATATAGGCCGTACAATTAATTTTCCACAGATCCCAGTATATAAGTTGTTCTTCCCGCAGTCTGTCGCTTTATTTTCAAACAAGATGAGTGGCTTTTTGATCCTTCTGCTAACAGGGCTCCTGGCCGAATTCCTGGGCACCGTCCAAACGCTCTCCTGCGGCGATGGCGGACAATGTCTGCTCGATAACACCTTCTGCCGGGAAATTCCGGGCGACTGTCCCCCAGCTTTCAAGTGCTGCGATCGTCGGCGAAGAGGAAAACTGTTTTAGTCTCAGGAAATTCCATTTGGTTTTTAAGGGAAAATAAATGTAAATGAGATCAGAGAATAAATTCTGAATACCTAAATGTAAGCTGACTATTTTAGAGAAATATATTTTAGAAAAATATATCAATATAGCCTCCTGGCATATTTACTTTTAACAAGGTATTCCATAAAATCTCTTATTAAAAGTGTTCAATGTCGTTTAAGCATGGAAAAACAAATAAGCTGCAATTAAAAAATAAAGTCCAAGTGCCCAGCTATACATATAAGCTTTGGTCGCATATTTCCCAGTCAGTCGTTAAAGATGTTCCCCTACTTGAAGATCCTTTTGCTAACAGGTCTCCTGGCCGTGATCCTGCATAACTGCCTCGCCCTAAGTAAGTAAAGGCCGTATCCGGGGATCACTTAATGCAAAACCTATTTCCATTTTAAGGCTGCGCCTCCGGCCGAGGGCGGTGTTTATTTCTCTTGATACCATGCAATACACATAAATTTAGATTTGAATGTTCTTCTGGTCAGAAATGCTGTCATACTGGGGGAAACAAAAGAATATAGCCGCTTGGTATGTTAATTTTCAACAAGGTTTTTATCCATAAAATTTCTTAGTAAAATTGGTAAACGTCGTTTAAGCGTGAAAAAATAAATAAAAATGCAATTAAAAAAATAAAGTCCAAGTGCCCAGCTATATAAGCTTTCTCGCTCATTTCCCAGTCAGTCGTTAAAGATGTTCCCCTACTTAAAGATAATTCTGCTAACAGGTCTCCTGGCCGTGATCCTGGATAACTGCCTCGCGATAAATAGAAGCAAGTGAAACCCTTGTCCACCTATCATCTAATGCAATACCTATTTTCATATTAAGATTGCGGCTTCATCGGAGGACGCTGTATCCCTTTCTTCTTCCCATGCAATCAAATTAATCAAAGGGGGGAGGGATGTCTGATATGGGAGATATGCTGTAAAAAATAAAATTTCATATAAAATCTCATGAGAAATGAATTTAGTCTGTTGGCATATTTACTTTTAAGTAAAAACTTAAGACCCTTGTGCAGTTGCATTTGACGTGGAATTGATTTTCCAAGTGCTTAAGTAAGTATATATGCTGTCTCCGGCGATCACATAATGCCATGATTTCCTTGAGAAATGCTGGCATATTTATATATTTTATCTTAACAAGGTTTTCATCCATACAATTTCTTAATAAAAAACAACCAAACTACAATTAAACAAATAAAGTGCAATTACAATTGACTTTAAACTGATTTTCCAAGTGCCCAAGTATATGCTTTCTCGCTCCTTTCCCAGTCAGTCGTTAAAAATGTTCCCCTACTTGAAGATGTTTCTGCTAACAGGTCTGCTGGCCGTGATCCAGGATAGCTGCCTCGCCCTAAGTAAGTAAAGGCCTTATCCGGCGATCACTTAATGCCAAACCTATGTCCATATTAAGGCTGCGCCTCCGGCCGAGGGCTGTGTTTATTTCTCTTGATACCATGCCATACATTTAAATCTAAATGTGAATGTTCTTCTGGTGAGAAATGCTGTCATACTGGGGGAAACAAAAGAATATAGCCGGTTGACATAATTACTTTTAAAAAGGTTTTTATTCATACAATTTCTTACTAAAAGTGTTCAACGTCGTTTAAGCATAAAAAAACGAATAAAGTGCAATTATAATTGACGTTAAATTGATTTTCCAAGTGCCCAGCTATATAAGTTTTCTCACACATTTCCCAGTCAGTCGTTAGAGATGTTCCCCTACTTGAAGATCCTTCTGCTAACAGGTCTCCTGGCCGTGATCCTGGATAGCTGCCTTGCAACGAGTAAGTAAAGGCCTTATCCGGCGATCACTTAATGCAAAAACCTATTTTCTTTATTAAGGATGCAACGGGGGCAAAGCTACGTGTGAACTTCTCTTTGCCCCATGCAGAATTATTGGTAAACCATTTGGAAATGAATGTCCATTTTTTATGAAATGCTGTAGAAGCTGATGGATGGAAAAAGTCGTCTTAGTAAAAAAAAATACGAATAAACTGCAATAAAACAAATAAAGTTCAATTATAACTGACGTTAAATTGATTTTCCAAGTGCCCACCTATATAAGATCGCTCGCAAATTTCCCAGTCAGTCGTTAAAGATGATCCCCTACTTGAAGGTCCTTCTGCTAACAGGTCTCCTGGCCGTGATCCTGGATAACTGCCTCGCCCTAAGTAAGTAAAGGCCTTATCCGGCGATCACTTAATCCAACACCTATTTCCATATTAAGGTTGCGCCTCCGGCCGAGGGCGGTGTTTATTTCTCTTGATACCATGCCATACATTTAAATCTAAATGTGAATGTTCTTCTGGTGAGAAATGCTGTCATACTGGGGGAAACCACAGAATATAGCCGCTTGGCATATTTACTTTTAACAAGGTTTTCATCCATAAAATTTCTTAGTAAAATTGGTAAACGTCGTTTAAGCGTGAAAAAAACAAATAAAATGCAGTTAAACAAATAAAGTGCATTATAATTGACGTTAAATTGCTTTTTTAAATTAGCTTTCTCGTACATTTCCCAGTCAGTCGTTAAAGATGTTCCCCTACTTGAAGGTCCTTCTGCTAACAGGTCTCGTGGCCGTGATCCTGGATAGCTGTCTCGCCCTAGGTGAGTAAAGGCCTTATCCGGAGATCACTTAATGCCAAAACCTATTTCCTTATTAAGGCTGCGCCTTCATCGGAGGACGCTGTGTCTCTTATTTTTATCTCTCATGCGAACCAACTATTAAAAAGGGGGAGGGATGTCGATTCTGGGAGAGATGCTGTTCTAGATTCAATTTCTCATAAAATCTCATGAGAAATTAATTTAGTCTGTTGGCATATTTACTTTTAAGTAAATAGTCAAGTAAAAAACAAATTAACTTAATGCCCTAGTGCAATTATATTTGACGTGGAATGGATTTTCCAAGTGCTTAAGTAAGTATAAGTATAAGCAGTCTCGTACATTTCCCAGTCAGTCGTTGAAGGTCCTTCTTGTAATGGGTCACCTGGCCCGATCACTGGTAAGTTGGTATTAAGAATGCGCCTTAGGCCAAGGGGAGTGTATCCTTTTCTTCGCACCATACCATACCATTGGATTTAAAAGTGAATGTGCTTATCTTCAGAAAGGCTGTTATGTTAAAGAAAAATAAATAAATATAGCCGCTTGGCATGTTTACTTTTAACAAGGTTTTCATCCATACAATTTCTTATTAAAAGTGTTCAACGTCGTTTAAGCATAAAAAAACAAATCAACTGCAATTAAAAAAATAAAGTCCAAGTGCCCAGCTATATAGGCTTTCTCGCATATTTCCAGTCAGTCGTTAAAAATGTTCCCCTACTTAAAGATCCCTCTGCTAACAGGTCTCCTGGCCGTGATCCTGGATAGCTGCCTCGCCCTAAGTAAGTAAAGGCCTTTTCCGGCGATCACTTAATGCAAAACCTATTTCCATATTAAGGCTGCACCTTCGTCGGAGGACGCTGTGTCTCTTATATGTATCCCTCATGCAAACCAACTTTAATAAAGGGGGAGGGATGTCGATTCTGGGAGAGATGCTGTTCTAGATTCAGTTCCTCATAAAATCTCATGAGAAATTAATTTAGTCTGTTGGCATATTTACTTTTAAGTAAATAAAAAATTTAAATAAATAAAAAACGAATTAACTTAAGACCCTAGTGCACTTATAATTGACGTGGAACTGATTTTTCAATGCTTAAGTAAGTATAAGTATAAGCTGTCTCGTTCATTTCCCAGTCAGTCGTAAAGATGTTCCCCTAATTAAAGCTCCTTCTTGTAATGGGTCACTTGGCCCGATCTTTAAGCATTTAAGCATCGTTTAAGCATGAAAAAACAAATAAAGTGCATTATAATTGACGTTAAATTGATTTTCCAAGTGCCCAAGTATATTAGCTTTCTCGTACATTTCCCAGTCAGTCGTTAAAGATGTTCCCCTACTTGAAGGTCCTTCTGCTAACAGGTCTCCTGGCCGTGATCCTGGATAGCTGCCTCGCGGGAAGTTTAGTCAAGTGAAGCCCTTATCTGGCGATCATCTAATCCAACTCCTATTTCCATGTTAAGATTGCGGCTCCATCGGAGGACACTGTGTCCCTTTCTACGTCTTATGCAAAAATCTTGATAAGAAGGGGACGGACTCTTTAATATGGGAAAGATGCTGTTGTAAATGAAAGAAATAAATAAATAAATAATAAATAAATAATAAATAAATAATAAATAAATAATAAATAAATAATAAAATAAATAAAATCTTTTAAAATCTCAAGAGAATAATATTTTTAGTTATTCTTAATTTTATATTATATTTATATTTATATTTCTATATCTATATCTTATATTTAATTTAAAAAAAAAGAAAGTGTAAAAATCCATTAACTTAAGACCTTGCAAAAAGGCAAATATATATAATTTCCGTATAATGTGTGCTTAAGATTATATGCAGTTTTATGGTAAATTCCATTATTTCATGATTATCATTATTTTAGGATGAAAATTCCGTCCTAACTTTTGTCCAACGGCAAAAGTCGCTCACTGTAAGACCCGGTTAAGTCCTGTCCTTCAAGAGAATACCACTGCCGTTAACTAAGGAGCCTTGGGCATGTAGGAAAACCCCATTTTGAGGGCCCTCAGGCTAAAAGGTTATGGCGGTGAGTGGGGGTTTAACTACAGGACTGCTGGAGAGTACAAGCAGAGTGGCAATTACTGCTACCACTTACCTTTGAGCCCTGTGCCTGGCTCAGCTTAAATCCGAAATCCGAATGAGTCTCCCGGAGATCAGCCTTTGTAATAAGTAGTTTGGCTTTTATTTCTTTCCCATCAGCATAAGGCCGGGCCGAGAGCAGGCATCTTATGGCTCAGCGGGATGAAGTCATTAAATTAAGTCACTTCAAGTGCGTATACTTAATTTTTTGTCATGCAGCGCTTTTACGGCCACCGCCACGGGAACGTGAATGTATAAAAAGTAAAATGAATAGAAATGTAATGGCACCGCACGATATCACAATTTGAGCCGCAAAGTACACGCATCACAAAGACCCGGGCACTACAAAGAGGCCTACGAGTCGGGATGAGGATACATCCGACATCCGACAGCAGCACTACAATTCGTAGCCACTTCTGCTTCCTCCGCTGAGTCCACCGAGTCCGCCGAGCATGTGAGCAGCGGCGCTGCCGTGTTTTATGTTTTATGTTGCGCCGCATTTAACAATAAAAACGTGAAACGCTCGCAATGAAAAGCGCAAAGGCTGTAATAAAGCGAACAAACAAGCCACACACTCGGCCAAGTTTTGCACAGAGAAAAACCAAGGAAATCAAAGGTTATATTTGGTCTTTAAATACAGTCAGATGAATGGAAGATATCGATGTAGGCAACATTTTAGTATCAATATGTATCGGTTTTTACCAAAATATTACACTTTATCAACGTCCTTTTTGCAATAGTTCCCGTGTAGCCTTAAATTGTCAATCCTTTTTAAATTTAACTCTAATCATAGGTACATTGTTAATATATAATATATATTTAATATTTAATCGATTGTGAGCGATTCCATGAGCGATTGTTATATTTAAATGTTCAATTTACGATATGATTTATTAGGAAAATTTTGAGGACTTGAAACAATTAAGGAAAACAAGTTCAATACTCGAATAAATATAATAATAACTGGGGGATATCGATAGAAAACGGCGTCATATGAATATCGATATATCGAATTTAAACTTTTATCGGGGTATTTTCTGCTAGAGTTCGTAGTTCGTAGTGTAGCTTTAAATTGCGACAACCTTGTTAAAATTTAACTCTGAACGTCAATAAAAATATTAAATGTGTTTGATATTTTATGAATTGTTATCTATAACATGGACAACATTTTCTCAAATTAAATTTTGAATCCTATCGTATTTTTTTTAGATATTATTTCTTACGGAAATTCCCCAGACTTGTTGAAAAATAAATTACTATTTAACTAGGGGGGAATAAATTAAGTCTTTGCATATTTTTCATTCTTCAACTTCAAGCACGAAATTTGCATAAAGCTCAGGCTCAAAAATATAATGATTTTTTTAATAAAAAATGTGTATATTTTCCTCAGTGCATGCCTGTATATTATTTGGCAACTTTTACCTAATTGCTGCACTCGAGGACAGGTGTTTGGCCAACCGAAAGCAAGTCGAGTCAGACACTCGCACCACTCAAATCCGGAGGAAATGCAGTTTGCGGCCAATGTTGAAGCCAATGACCATTTTCGCGTAGATGTTGGCACTTAAATCGGATGGGCAAACTGTTGGCAGCAGCAGCAGCAGCCACTCCGGCAGAAAACTCCATGATCGAGACAATGAAATACATTTTGTGCGGCATTAATTGCCCCTACGACATGAAAGGCAACTTGAGCAATTCACACGAAGCTAAATTAACTGTGTTCCGCACATTCCAGGGTTCATACGTGGCGACTGTTTGTTGTTAACAAAATTACATGTTAAAATTTAATTACTTAGATATTAAATAGAGAGAATATAGGTACATATTTAAGGAAATATAATTTAATATTGATTTTGGAATGCCAGATTGAGAGGCATATACCTTCTAAATAATAATAAAGATTCTGGTTTTTCTGAAATATGTTCTCTTTGCTTTGAACTATTTAAAAAATTATTAAGAAAATATGAATAAAACACTTAAAATTATTTATAATATGGCCAAGATATGTTGTGTTAAAAATATCTCATCAATTTATTTTTCAAAATAGTTTTCCTTTTATAAATATTTAACAACTATACCTCCATTTTAGGATTAATTAAAGTTGAATGAACTTCCATCCCACTAACACATATTTTCCTTGCAATTCGCAACCTACTTAGCGTGCAACCCCGCATTTGGAGGCGACCCCGAAAAGGAACCTCAGCACATTTTGCTCTGCTCAACGAGGCCTGAAATTAATTGAGAGTGCCATCATAAACATGCCAAACGAGAAAATTTTAATTAATTCCCCAATTGCAGGACTCGGCCCCTAGACGGCATTTGTTCATTTGGATACGATTACGCATGAGGATGCGGCTAGGAATTCATTACCTACGCCAAGCTGGCATATATCCTTGTATTCTGTGTGTGATTTGTGACAGCTTCACGTTGGCCTGCACCAGTTCCAGGAATTGGCCAAATTAGCAGCCGGGGAAAGCGAGGAAAGCGGATAATTCGAGCCATAAGTTATGCTTGACTATTCGTCTCTGGATCTCTGTATCTCTGGATCCGTGTCTGTTCTCGTAATTTTCTCGGAACTAATTGCTTTGAAAACTGCAAAGATGCCACTTGACACAGTACTTGGCGCGGTAACTCTTCCCCAGCCTTCGGGAGAAGGAACTGCAGAACTGCAGAACTGCAACTGCAACTACTCGTTGCCAGAGCCATTGCAAACGTGGCTAAATTAAATGGCTGACAAAGTGAGCAGCATCAGCAGCAGCCCGCATCCCGCTAGGACCAGAGTTTTCTTTTATATTTTGTCACCAATTGCCAGCGGCAGTAACTGGTGGAAATCAACGCAAGGACATGGCCGCGAGAGTGGAAAGTGGAGAAAGCAAAAAGGAAAGTGGAAAGTGCCAAATGGCAACAGCCAGAACTCGGAAGCGGGGGCGGCGAAAGTTTGTCATAAATCAGAATATTTTAAAAGCGTTTGCTTTCTGACAGAACAGAAAGGAGAACGGAGGGGAAAAAAGTGAACTGTGGCAGTCATAAGCCAAGATTATGGCTGCAAACTTGTAGCCATGTCGAACTTGTAGCCAGCGAGCACGAAAATGTTACAGAATGTCTCAGGAAACGAACTTTCTAGACCCTTTCTCCCTCTCCCGCTCGCTGGGGGAATAAAACATTGAAATAAAATTACGCCCAAAATCGGTGATTGATAAAGTTTGCACAATTTAAAGTCCTCAGTTGCCATTTAATGTCAAAAATTTAAGTAGGACAAGAAATAAACTAGAGTTTTTCGGGAGCTATTTTCCACTGAGACTTAAACTTAACCTTGATTTTTCCAGCTTCAAGGAATTCCAAAAAAGAAATCATATTTTAAATAGATTTTTCCACCTGCAAATCATATAAAAGCTTAATTCTCATATAACAATCCTATAATATTTTAAAATAAAAAGTTGGCGGTTTTTAGAAAATACAAACGACATAAATTAAAGTTACGTAATTAAATTAGCTGCTTATGCTTTTAAGAGCAACTTTATATTAAAGCTTCCCTTTCAATTAACTTTTACATATTTTTAATCTTTTTTATAACAGATTTAATTATCCAGAAAATAGTACAAAGTTCTTATTAATAAAAAGTAAATAAATATCCCTAAAAATTTACAGGCAGGCTCTTTGTGTACATTTCCAGAATTCTTTTAAGTTTTTCAATAAATCAAAAGCCTTTCAAAGAAATTTGTACCTGATTATTTCTAATGAAAATATGACCTATAAAGTTTACCAGAAAATCCTCTGATTTTATCCAGAGATTCCAAGAAATTTTTATGGGAAATGTATAGGAAAAACTATGAAGGATTATAAGGAATAAGCTGTGACTCTTAAAAAATTAATAGGAAAATGTCAAAAGCATTTTAGTTACGTGTTAAAATCAAGGGATTTTAACTACCACGAATTTAAACACTTTCCTAGAAAGTAGAATAAATGTTAGAGCTAAAAGTAATTAACTGAGCACTTAAAAAAATTAATAAGAAAACGTGAACAAATTTTAAATAAAAGAATAAATTCAAGGAACTTACTTATTTTTTGTTTAGAACTTTTTTCTTAGAACTAAGATAATAATTCTTCATTTTCTTTAATATTTTATTTTAAAAAGACTAAAAGACCTCGTTTTCCTGAACCATTTTTCGCGCCATCATTATGCTCATCCAGGCTCGACTTGGCCAGCCCCCGAGTGCACCTAATGCGACCATTTGAAGTCCAACAGCCAAGTTGTCCCAGGATGACCTGCTGCCCCCCGCCTCTAACGGGCAAATACCAATTTAAATTCAAATGCAGACTCAAACTTGAAGTTGGAACGACGGCGGATGGTCAGTGATTTGCATTCAGCCATGGCCTTGGCTATGGCTATGGCGTTGACTATGGCAACGCGTTGATCTAATCGACTTGGCCGGATAGTTTTCGATAACTTGGCAGGCGACAAGCCCGTCGACGACAACTCGAAACAAGCAAATAGACAAGCAAAACTTTGATTGACATTTCAATTAAATTATAGCCAAACTCGAGGCGGTGATGTTTCGAGTGCAGAAAATCCTCCTCGCCGAGTACGACGAGGTGTACGAGCCGGTGCTGGTGGAGAATCCCTTCGTCCTGGTGGACGAACGCGGTTACGGGCTGCGCCAGTATTACATGGGCCTCACCTGCAACAGGCTGATCTTCGGCTGCGACAGGTTTGTTGACCCCGCCGAGATGACCAGCTTCGGGACGAACGACCTGGACTCGGAGATCGAGTGCTTCGAGTTGGTCTGCATGCTGCCGCTGCAGTGCCTACGATTTCACTTCTACCGCAGGGGCAGCCGCTACCTGATGATGGTGACCGCCTTGCAGCCGTCGGGTCAGCCTCTGGACGGGGCGATGGAGCCCATGATCTTCGAGTTCGGAGGCCACCTGTACAGGCAGCACTACTGGCACACCTGGCGGGAACGGGTGGCCAGCATCCGGACGATGCAGCCGCGCTACAACCAGATCACCGGTGCCTCGCCCTTCTCCAGTACCGATGTCCAGCTGGAGGAGGAGATCATCACGGTGGCCCAGGTGCATCGTGTGCCCCAAACGCCCTCCACTATGAGTTCCTGCGGCGTGGGTTTCTGAGGCTTCCTTAAGCGGCTTTTAGTTTCAAGTTTCTATTTTTCCATTAACAGATTGACGTTGGCTTTCCCTTGGGTCAGCCTTGTGTTTATTTATTTATAATAAAAGCAAGTCGCAAGTCGCTCTTTCCACCTGGGTAGCAGTTATTTTTGGTCAGAAACTACCTTTTGAGTATTATAAGTTAGTGCCAACCAAGAATGTATGTAACAGGCAGAAGAAGAAGTTTCCGACCCTATAAAGTATATATATTCTTGATCAGCGTCACTAGCCGAGTCGATTTAGCCATGTCCGTCTGTCCGTCTGTCCGTCTGTCTGTCCGTGTGAAACAACAGATCTCAGAGACTATAAGAGCTAGAGTTACCAAATTTGGTGACAACATTGGAATCTGTTGCACGCAGATCAAGTTTGTTTTAAAATTTGGCCACGCCCACTTCCGCCCCCGAAAATAATAAAAAACCGTAGATAACGGTATATGCGTGATTTTCGGCGTAAAGTAAATAGATAGGCTTAATAAGAAGTCAATAGTGGACGTGTTCTGAAAATTTGAGTAAAATCGGATGATAAACATAGAAGTTATTAAATAATAAAGTTTCTGAGAGAAAGAGAGAGAGAGAGAGAGAGATTTGTCTTTGTTGGGTGTTGCTTGCAACATTTGTCTCTTTTGAGTGTTGCTCAACATGTTTCTAGCAATATTTGTCTCTGTTTGTCAACATTTCCTTTTTATATGTTCATGTGCTGTTTAATTTCACCTACAATGCTTTGGGTATCGGGTATCTTACAGTCGGTCACACTCGACTGTAGCTTTCCCACTTGTTTT
>VNJW01009739.1:0-27104 GCA_008042615.1 Drosophila auraria
ATTGCTAATATCTCCCATGTTTATCATCCGATTTTACTGAAATTTTCAGAAAACGTCCGCTTAAGCCTATTCATTTATTGTATCTATTAACTTTAACCCGAAAATAACGAGTATATCTTATTTTACGTTTTTTATGATTTTAATGGGCGGAAGTGGGCGTGGCAAAATTTTAAAACAAACTTGATCTGCGTGCAACAAATTCCAATGTTGTCACCAAATTTGGTAACTCTAGCTCTTATAGTCTCTGAGATCTGTTGTTTCACACAGACGGACAGACGGACAGACGGACAGACGGACAGACGGACATGGCTAAATCGACTCGGCTGGTGACGCTGATCACGAATATATATACTTTATAGGGTCGGAGATTTCTCCTTCTGCCTGTTACATACATTCTCGGTTGGCACTAACTTATAATACCCTTGTACCCTATGGGTACCGGGTATAATTATGGGTTAAATATGAAAAGAGAACTCCTGAGATTATTGCCTAGAAAATAAACTTGAGGATAAATGGCAGACCTTGAAGTGAAAGAGGATTAAGCTGTGGATGCCACAAAATGGCATTTTTCTATAATAATTTTTAAATAAAGTATAACATTTTTCTTGTGTTCGAATTACTTGTTAACAAAAGGGGCTTTAGCCTAATCTCCTTAAAACAAAACTTCAGCTATAACCCTGCTAATCGCTGGCCAGATTAGTCGGATCTTATCGCCTTTCGCTTTGAATATTATATTCGAGTGTCGACCAAGTGCATTGTCGGCTCTTGTTGAGCCTTTGGGTTAGTCTGCCACCGATAGAGCAGCTGCCAGCATGAGTAAAGGGTCCCCCAATCCAGTGCGTCCCCTGCCAGCGGCTCTGCAGAAGGTGGCCATCGAGGAGCTGAACGAGGTGCCCAGCCGCGTGGAGTCCGACATAGCCGCTCTGAGGGAATGGCTGCAGAAGCAGCCTCACCTCTGCTCCTGTGTGGCGGATCAGTTCCTGCTCGGCTTTCTGCGCGGCTCCAAATTCAGTCTGGAGAAGGCCAAGCAGAAGATCGATCGATTCTACACCCTGCAGGCTGTTATACCCGAGGTTTTCAACGAGCACCGCCTGGTGGATGATCCCCAAGTGCTGGAGATTGTTCGCATGGGGTAGGGGTTACTCTATTCCTAAAACCTTTCAAGTTACTTTACGGATTTTCCCTCAGAGTCATCTTGCGCATTCCCCTGGACAAGGACGACACTGGCCCAGCTGTGACCATCATCCGGGCTGGGGCCTACGACATCAGCAAGTTCAAGTTCCAGGATATCATTCGAGTGGGCTCCATGTTTGGCGAGATCATGATGCTGGAGGACGACAATGCCTCGGTCAGTGGCTACGTGGAGATCATGGATATGAGTGGCATAACGGGAGGCAATCTGTTTGCCCTTCAACCGCAGCTTCTGAGCAAGTTCTCGGCCTATGCGGATGAGGCTATGCCCACGCGGCAGAAGGGCATCCACTTCATCAATGCGCCCAAGGCCTTCGAGATGGGCTTCAAGACGCTGCTGGGTTGGTTTCCCGCCAAGATCAAGGAGAGGGTAAGGCACCAAGAATCCTTAAACTCTGGCTAACCTCCTTCTTGCAGGTCTCTGTTAGCTCCGATCCCGAGGCCATCTTTGAGCGAGTTCCCAGGGAATACCTGCCCTTGGAGTATGGCGGCACCAAAGGCACTATAATGGAAATAACCACTGACATGGAGAAAAAGCTAGCTAGCTATCGGAGCTACTTTGAGGAGTCCCAGCACTTTGGCACCAACGAGAAGTTGCGCGAGGAGCCCGTTCTCCTTGGCCCACAAGAGAGTCACTTCGGCATGGATGGCTCATTCCGCCAGTTGATCATCGACTGAATCGATTCCAAGACCTGTAGCACCCGCTGGGCTATAAACCCCCAATAAATGCTGTCGATAAGCTCTGCGTGTGTTCTTCTTGGCGACTATTTCATGGGAAATACATGGTTATCAGTGCTCCAACGATAGCTTATCGACTCCAACTTGAGTTGCCCAAAAGGCAGGGTCAAAAATCCACACTCGTTCGCCGACCGCCAAGGGGATCCCAACCGCACGATGCCGTCCATCCGCCCGCTGAGTCCCGAGCTCCAGAAGAACGCCATCGAGAAGCTGAACGAGGTGCCCGGCAAGCTCGATGACGACATTGCCGCCCTGCGGGAGTGGATCAGGCAGCAGCCCCACCTGAAGGCCCGCACCGACGATCAGTTCCTGGTGAACTTCCTGCGCGGCTGCAAGTTCAGTTTGGAGCGGACCAAGGCCAAGATCGACAGGTTCTACACGCTGCGGACCAAGTACCCCGAGTACTATGGCGGTCCCAATATGGATGTGGACAAGACGCTGGAGATCTTTAAGCTGGGGTGAGTCTGAGCTCAACCAAGGGTATCCTTTATTGATACTCCCATCTACCATTAGCACCATTCTCCTACTGCCACGTCCCCTGAACGACAATGGGCCACGTCTGGCCTTGATCCGAATGGCCGCTTATGATCCCAATAAGTACACTTTTCAGGAGGTGAACAGAGCCAGCGTCCTCATGACGCAAATCATGCTCAACGAGGACGATGTGGCCATCGTGAATGGCATGATATCCATACTGGATTTGGCCAACGTCACCACCGGCCACTTCCTGCACATGACACCGACGTTTGCCAAGAAGATGACCGTCTTCCAGGAGGAGGCTCTGCCCCTGCGACCCCAGGGCATTCATTTCATCAACACACCCAACGGCTTCGAGACCATCTTCAATATGGTCAAGCCGATGATGTCCAAGAAGCAGCAGGGACGCGTAAGTTGAAGTTTTTGACCTTAAAATATTTATATTTAACTTAATACTTTGTTTGCTTTTAGCTCTACGTCCACGGCAACAAATGGGAGGCGCTCTTTAAGCAAATTCCCAAGAAGTATCTGCCTGTGGAGTATGGAGGAGAGAACGGTTCGATACCAGAGCTCCTGAAGGAGTGGGAGCAGCGTATTCTGGCCTCTAGAAGCTACTGGGACGAGGAGAACAACTATGGCACCGACGAGAGCCTACGAGTGGGCCAGCCCGTTGACTTCGAGAGCCTTTTTGGATTGCAGGGTTCCTTCCGGCAACTGAATGTTGACTAGGAAGGCGGAACACCAAAAATAGTCTCAACTGCAGCACTTATCTTGGGTTAAAGTGCTTAAGAACTCAAGTACCTCTAATCGATTTTTAATAGCCAACAAAAAACTAAGTGCATAACAAGAACAAAGCAAGTGACAAGCTAAAATTTAAATTGTGAAATTTCCTGAAGTAAATAAAAGTACAATTAAAATAATTCAATTAACTACATGACCGTGAGGCTCTTTTCTTAAATGAACATAAAAATCACTAGAAGAGAGACCACCTGTATCAGCTGTTGAAAGGAGAAAATCCCGCATAAACAAACACACAAATTGAAATGTTTTTGAGAACAAAACAAAAGGGAAAAGCGAGAGCAAAAGCGATAATAAAAGTTTTTCCAAAAAATATATACCTCGGAAGACAAGAGAACTTCGCGTAAGACCAAAAATAAATCGTTTTCCCGAGAGATCCGTGGAGAGTCCACACAAATGGACTGTGGGCTGTGCTCAGTCAGCGTTTGTGGGTCGTACGGATCGGTGTGTGTCGGATCTCTGTATCGGATCGGTCGGGAAGTGGAAACTCAGCATGGAACTGAAATTGGAAAACTGAAAAACTTTTCCCCAGTGCAAAGCAAATTGCGATCCCTGATCGGTAATCATCATATTAGAAGCATTTCCCAGACCATAAATCGGCGGCATTAATTGCCTTAACGAAATCGAAGTTCATAATTGCTCGGACTTGTTATGTAGTCCCCCGTCTATAAGCAAAAAGTAGTTCTCGACAGGCGTGGCACGGGTCTGAGGCGTCCAAATTGACGATGAGATGAATGCCCCCGCCGGGCAACGGAACCGAAATAGTCTCATGGAGTCTCTCCCCGCCTTCGGCCTTGCCCCAGCAACCCAAATAAATAAATATTTGGACAAATAAACATGTGTGTCTGGTTTACCTTTTGGCTTCCCAGTAATCTCTTGAGGCTCCTTTGGAGATCACACAAAGCAAAAGATTCAAACTCAATTAAATAGACTTGTTTATGGCAGAAAGCATTAAATTTAGACACTTTAATTAATAAAGTCTTTAGTCTGAACTAGTATCCATTACTGTTTTTCTAAGAAGAATTTAATTAAAACCAAAATCAATGGATTTTTACTGGAATTTCCTTCAGAGAACTTTATAATTATGCAAAACCTAGCAAATAAGGCTTACTACCTCCTTCTGTAGTATCGCTAGTTACTTGATTCAATATCTTAACCAACTCCCCAGGGTACTTAGATCTTCGACCCTTGTCTTCCCCTGTCCTGTCCTTTATTAAGTTTCTTTTCCATTTCATAATTTACAACCAGCCGAGCGGTAAATTAGCCAACGGAAGAACCATGTCGGGCAGGCGGGCACAGTCGCTGCCGGCACACATGATGGAGCCAGCGAAGCGGGAGCGCGGACGCTGCGTGGCTGCCATCTGTTTCTCGTGGAAGGTGCTCACCTGCATCGTGTCCCATGTGCTGCTTGTGCTCCTCGTGGTTTCCTATTGCGTGGGCGGAGCCTACCTATTCCAGCACCTCGAAAGACCCCATGAACTGGAGGTGAGTGACGTTTGTGACCTCACAAAGGAACATCCTTGAATAAACTCTGAATAATTCTTAACAGGTCAAGCGGGACATCCAGCATCTTCGCTTCAATCTCACGGAGAACATCTGGCTGCTGTCGGACGATGCCTTGGTTCTGCGTGAGAGCGACTGGATGGCCAATGTGAGCAAGCATCTGGCCAACTTTGAGAAGCAGATCCTGACGGCCATCAAGGCCGATGGCTGGGATGGCGACGAGGACCTACGCAAGTCCCAATGGACGTTTGTGGGGTCTCTGTTTTACTCAATCGTAGTGATCACGACGATAGGTAAGGTTAAAGATTGGGATTTATTAGCTTAATCTAACAATAAGCCTAAACTATGCCTAAAGGAGACTATTTACATCTGAGAAAGGGTGGGAATGCTTGATT
Organism: Drosophila auraria; assembly: GCA_008042615.1. NCBI lineage: Eukaryota > Metazoa > Arthropoda > Insecta > Diptera > Drosophilidae > Drosophila > Drosophila auraria. The sequence continues at coordinate 5,103 of VNJW01009739.1, forward strand.
AGGAAGGAGCCAGGCAGTAGCAGGAGATTCTAAGTTCCAAATGCAGATTCCCTAAGGAATCCTAGACCTTCTTGGTGATCTTGTCGTTCACCGTTCTGGGTGCTGCTGCCACACTTTTGGCACTCTTGCCCTCGGCCACCGCCGGTGACTTCTCATCGAAGCCAAAGCCTCCCAAGGGAGGGAAATTTCCGCCATAGCCACCAACACCACCGTTTCCACCAAGACCCAGCTGGCCTAGGCCCAAGCCTCCTGCCAAGCCGTAACCCTCGGTGTACTGTGGTCCTCCGAACTGCTGGTTGCTGGGATACTGACCCAGTCCGGGGTATTGTCCTCCGGGTGCCGCAAACTGACTACCACTGAAGTCACCTCCTGGAAACCCGGATCCATAGGGGTATTGTCCAGTGCTGGGGAACTGATTCAGGCCCAGCCCGTTGCCGGGATAGCCATTGAAACCTGTTCCCACATTGGCTCCTGGAAAGCCAGCACCAGGAATTGTTTGTCCCACTCCTCCGTAGCCTCCAGGGTAACCTCCAATGCCATTCTGAGCTCCAGTGAAGCCACCGTATCCCGGCTGGTAAGGGTTGGGGTACAGAGGAGGTCTTCCAATGATCCCTGTGGGTCCGCCAGGTCCAACCAACACTCCAGGGCTACCGCCATACCCACCACCTATCCCTCCAAACTGTCCAGCATTGGCCTGACCGCCGTAGGGATTGTACTGACGAGTGCCCACATTGGGAGTGTCCGACGACCTGGTGGGCTCCACATCCGCATAGTCCTCGATCTCGTCGTTCTCCGGCTCCCCAGGCAGAGGTCGGCGGGTGGTGGGCTCTCGCCTCAGCTTGTTTTCGTAGGAATTCCTGATGGGCGAACTCCTATCTATATCCCGAAAGGAGCGCTCCCTGCGATTGTAGGAACTCCAGACCCAGTGATCTCGATCTCCCTCTGTAGCTGCTAGTCCTAGGAGACACAGGCCTATGATGAGGCAATAGCTTGGCATGATGATGGGTTGTCTTTGTCTCTGACTTTGCCTTTGTCCAACTCTTTTTCGATCACACACTGACCCGTATTTTTCGCTTGGTCGCGGCAAGCTCCCTCAACAGAATACTTCGGATTTGCGAGCGACGCACGCTACTTATATAACCGCGAACCGCGAGAACCGACAAAAAACAGACATTGCCGGTGATGATGACGCCGCACAAAGTCAGTCAAGCGACGAGGGCAGCCGCAGCAGGTGGGGATTGGCGACTGCCGCCCGGCCAATGAATCAACATGGGTAGGCAGACGATCGTGCCAGACGCTGCTGCTGCTGCTGCTGCTGCTGGGAGGGAGATCTTGGGCCCACGTCTCGGCTGATTCACCTGAAGCGCGACCAGGCCGCAGAGGAGCGTGATCCGCCCAGGAACCACCAATGAAGCAATCGGCTGATTCGGACAGTTGGTTCTGTCCGCCCGCTGGTCACGTTGAAATCGCATAAATCTCGATCGCCGATCGATCATTTGGAAATTGTAATTGCTCATTAGTCGACCCAGAAAAGCGATTCCTGGAAATTACCATGAGTTGGTAAATTCTGCAAGCGATTGCAGAGCGAAGAGAAGTCATAGGTCAAAGATCCAGTTCGGACACAGTTAGTTGGGCACACGGCACGGCACGTGAATGACCTCTAAAAATGGGTTCAGTCGGGTGGAGGTGGAGCGAGGGTGTGGAGCGTGTCAAATGAAACCGAAAGTGGCATCGCTGGCCAATCCAATTGTGGTCAAAACAACAGCAAGGTCAGACGCCACTGACCTGATCGTGATTATATTTTCTGACGTTTTAGATTTAGATTTTAATGATGGGATTTTTGTGATTTATAGTGAGAGCATATCTTGCTTTGGGTATGGTGAATCTGACGTTTGATTTGCCATGTTAAAAAAAATTTCTCAAGAAATTTACGAATATTTTTTTAATATAGAAAAGGAATTGACCAAAAGATCCTACCCTGATCAGCCATTAGAAACCTTCCTTCAGAGCGATATAGAATAATACAATTTATCGTAGAATGACGTATCTTATATGAATTTTGTATAAAATATATACATAATGCTGTAGCTTTTTTCTTTAGTATAGACCCCTCAGCTTATACCGTTGCACCTAACAACTTGATCATTTTCTTAATGCTTTTTGGTAGTCAAAGATTTCCCCTAAGAAACGATTTTTTTTACCGGCCCACTAGAAGTACGAAAAATTCGCAATTTTCTTATTTTTCCAAAGTAATCTTGATGCATCTTTGGCCAGCGTTTTCCAGGTGGACGGCTCTCATCTTCACTATGGTATTTTCCAATAATTAATATAACTATTAAGTAAGGGAACTTAAACCGTCGCCTTTCCCATCCAAATATTCTTTTTAGTCATTTATTTGATTCCGTTTTTGATGATGGGAGCTTAGTTTTGTGCTCTCCCTCGTGCACCCGATATGGATTTATGGCTTAGACACAAATGGGTTTAGTGACCGACGCCCATCAGCTAGAACTCCGGTGCGAAGAGGGGCAGGGAGTGGTTATCTATGAATTTGCACACTTCCTCAAAGGCCAAAGGCGGCAGACTTGAAATGCCAAGTTAGCAATTGTTTGTTTATGTTTTTCTTGTATTTTTTTCGGAGCGATAATGGGCTTGGCTTGTACAAAAATTAGAAGTACTGATAGATTAGGCCTTAGCGGGTCTTGGAGCCATTAGCATTTCAAGAACTTTGCGGTCACCAGGTTGAAGGTAAAGCCAGGGGCATGAATTCAAAATCAAAACTCACCGTTTTGGATCCACAGAGTAATTTATTATTCCGAATCATATTCTGGACAGGCTATGGCCACATATCGCCGCGCACGGATTGGGGCAAGGTGACAACGATTTTCTACGCCATCGTGGGCATACCGCTGATGCTCATCTGCCTGTCCAACATTGGGGATGTCATGGCCACATCATTCCGGTGAGTTTACTGAATAGATTTTAAAATATTTATTAATTTATAAGTACTTTTGGTTGCGTGATAAATCTCTATTGATACTCACCCGGCTCTCATCCCACTAGGTTTCTGTACTGGCGCATCTGCTGCTATGTGTGCACCCGCACAGCCAAGCGTCCGAGGAATGCCCGCTCCCGCCAGCGGTCCATGCGCTCGCAGCGCAATGCCCGCTCCCAGCCGCCGCCCTCGTTCCGACGCTCCATGAAGATGACCCAAAGGTCTGGCAATGATTCGGGTCTAGGACCCTCCATGGGACATGCCTACTCCGACCCGGAGTTGCGTACGCTGGGCAGGGGCTACGACGAGCGGGAGTTTGGACATCGCAGCAGTGGCGGCGCCGGACGCAGTCGTGGCCACCGGCAGCAGCAGCAGCACTCGCACCACGATCCCCGCCAGCGGCACACCATTTACGGGGATGAGTACGAGACGCAGACCCTGAATCGCTCCCAACGCTACAGCAGCCGGCAGAAGCAACGGGATCGGATGCGGGACAGGCATACGGTGGAAAGAGAGCGCTACTCCCGCTCGCACTTGGATGCCGGTTCCATCGAGGACTTCAGCGACATTGCACCGCCGGCCAAGAGAGCGGCCAGTGTGCGTTCGGTTCGATCGCCGCACAACCAGGAATCTTCGAAAGCTTCCAGGGAACTGCATCGACTGCACTCGGCTCCGGGACGGAGTAGAGCCAAGTCCGTGGACCCCAGGCATGTGTCCTCACACTACGAAGATGTGGATGAGGATGTGGTGAGGAAGACTCCCATTATACCGAACAGGTACGCCCTGGACGACTTTGGCGGCGGCGGCCATAGGCGGCAGGCAGCGCCAAGGAGCCAATCCATGCCCAGATCCGCTCACCAGAGGCAGCGCCAGAGGGATCGGGAGAGGGAGCGATCGCCGCAACCTCCACCGCAAAGTTCCCATCGTCAGAATAATGGCAGGAGAGCCGGAAGTCTGGGCAGGCAGTCCTCGCGGTATGGCAATCACCTGGAACTGCCGGACTATGATGCTCCACCGCCGGGACGGGAGCATCGCAGGGATCGGCGTGGACACTCGCAGGGACGCTACGAGGAGTATGTGGAGGAGAGCTTTGATGAGGGGTCTCTGTACGGAGATCACTACGAGGATTATCCCGTGGAACGCCGTCGCTCTAGGAGTCGGGAGCCGAAAAGAAGTAGACGAAGAGAGCGATCGGAACGCCTGCCTCCCTCGCCCAGGATCATGTCACCCATGGGCTTTCCAGTCCAGCGGCAAATCCGTCGGCGACCCAGCTATGATTACGATGATGATGACTCCATGTATGGGGATGAGTATGGGGACTACGGCGATCTGTTGCCCAAGGATCGTCCCGTGCCCATTTGGCTGTGCGTCTTTCTGGTGGTCAGTTACATCCTGGGTGGCGCTGTGCTCTTTGCTTACTGGGAGAACTGGTCCTTCCTCGATTCCGCCTACTTCTGCTTCATCACGCTGACAACTATTGGTAAGTATATATAATGAGGACTTCTATATAATTTTCTGTGTCTGATCTAAGTTTTCTCTGCAGGCTTTGGAGACTTTGTTCCCGCCAAGGGAGTCAAGGATGAATCGGAGCAGTCCATTGCGTACTGTTCACTGTATTTGCTTTTCGGCATTGCTCTGCTGGCCATGAGCTTCAATCTGGTCCAGGAGGAGTTCATAGCCAACGTCAAGGAGGTGGCTCGTCGCCTGGGCATTCTAAAGGACGATGACGACGATCAGGATGAGGAATAGTTCGTAACATAAATACGCAACTCTTCTGGTCCCTACATTTTACACAAGGCTACAAGATACTTAAACTTTTATGCTACAAAATCTTAGCTCTTAAGACTAATTGAGTTTCATTGCTAAAACAAATGGTGGAGTGTCTACATTTAGCCTGAAAAAGAATATATATATTAAATTTAAAGTTTAGTTATTGTTTTAGAGGCTGCTTAACTTTATATACGAAGAGTTCTACTAATATTAGCGTTCCTCTTGAGTCTCATTAACAACCTAAACTCGAATTTATATTTTAAAATAATGAAAATACATACTCAAGTCAAATATACCTTGAACTTGCGCACTTGAACCGAAGTCTCAAAAGCTGTCGCTAACTTTACATAGCATACTAAGTTTATTTAAATAATAATTGTACGAAATTCCAAAGTTTGATATACAGATTAAAAAGAAATATTGAAAAGAGCCAAACAAACAAAACGATTCAAGTTACTGGAACTGGGAGGGACATCGATGCACGCTATCAGGCCACGTTTTCTTTGTTGTGCTAAAAATATGCAAAATAAATTTATATCATCAGCGGCAGCTGTTTGTCCAGCAATTAACTCGACTTACCCTGTTGAAGGCGGGCGATCCCCTTGGCGATGACTTGCTGGGCGTTAAAGAGCGCGACAAGGAGCTACTGCGCTTGCCTCCGCCTCCGCCACCGGCCACCGGTGGCTTCAAGGCATTCGAATTGGAGTTCCCGGTGGTGCCACAGCCACGCTTTCTGTTGACGCCGTCCACGCCTTCAATGGGCGTGGAATTCATGATAGTTTCCGTCTCGGAGAGCTCCTGGACAGAGTGCAAAGAGGAAGCATCATCCTCACCCTCGCTGCACTGTAAAATTTAAGAAAAAGAGGTTAATAAAGCAATTCGATTTCCTCTATTTTGTGATTTAATAATTACCTCATCTATGGTGGCTGTAGTGTCCAAGTCAGACCAATCCTGCTCCTGACGATATCGCCTCACGATATCTTGATGCGGCGACGTGGCCACCAGCGATCGGGGATACACAAAATCGCGCTTGGAAGGCGTTGTTCCAGTGGGCGCATACGTCTTCAACTCGCTCTGTTGGAAGCGCATAACCTCCTGCTCGCAGATCTGCAGCTGCTGTCGCTGAAGTGCCACATGCTCGGTAGTTTGGCGGGTCAATTCCAACACCAGGTCGCTGGCCAGTGTGGCATGGCCTCTAAAACGCTGCCTGTCTTCGGTGATAAGCTCCTGCCTCTCCGCCACAGTCTGCTCGAGGTGTGTCTTCTGTTTTCCTTGCAGCTCCTCTAGCTGCTTGTCGCTCTCCTGACAGATGTTAAGGAGAGACTCCTGGTGCAGGCGGCTTGCCTGGACATTAACCTCCGTTTGCTTGGCATATTCTTGGCCTAGATTCTGCATGTGCACCTGGAGCATGGAACACTTGGCGATGCCTTGGTCCAGGCACAGCATTCCCGTCTCCATTTGGCTGCTGAGCTCATGCCGAGCGGACTGAGCGGCTTCGGTGCCCAACTTTTGGTAATCCTGAATACCAGACTTGGTCGCATCGATGCGCTGATTCCGGGTCAGTCGGTGCTCCTCCATGTGACCTATGCGCTCGGCCATGCTCTGGCTGTTCTTGGCCCGCAGATTCTTGATCTGCTCCATTTGCATCATCATTTGCATCATCAGGGACTCTTCCTGCTGGGCCAGAGCTCGTTCATTGGCTAACTCCTCTTGAAGCTGCTGCAAATGCTCGCCATCCGGCACACTCATGCCACTCAGCTGATCCAGATGCTCCACCACTTGGGCCACATGTTTTTCCAGAGACTGCGAGCTGGTGTCGATGATCTGGGCGAACTGCTCCTGCATGGAGTCCAGCATGGCCTTATGGCGCTGATTGTTCTCCTCCATCTCCTGCAGGTTCACCTTGATGTCCCTGCTCATCTGCAGTTCGCGCTGCTGCATCTGCTCCAGCATCTGGGCGACCAACTTCTGCGTGTGCTGATCGCAGCTCTGCGAGATTTTACTGATCAGCTGCTTCTGTAGCTGAGCTTGATCCTGCACAGACTGACTGCAGATTCCCATCAGCAATTCGATGCTCTTGCTGGCATTGCTGGAGAGACGCTGGCTCACATTGCTAGAGTTTTCTGGGGGAGATATTGGGGAAAAGTTAATAAAATATACCATTTAAGATATCTCTATTTGTGTAACGCACCCAACTCCTCGCTGAGTTGCGCCTTGGTGGCAGCTTCCTGCTCCAAATACAGGTTCAAACTGCCGCCAATCATCTCGAGGTTGTCTTGCATGCGATCCTTGAACTTATCGCAGGATTTTCGAATCTCAGCGTCCACATGACGTCGCCTTTCGATAGTTCCGTGCAGCTGTTGGGTATCATCGGTGGCCAGATCGGCTGCGGCCAAGATCTCCTGCGCCTGCGTGGTCAGGACCTGCTCTGTTTTGACATGCGAGGCCACCAGCTCCTTCTTCTCCTTGTAGCGCCTCTTGGTCTTGGTCAGCACCTTCTTGGTGAGCAGCAGCGATCCCTTGGTGTTCATTAGATTCTCCTCGGTCTTCTTCAGCTCCCGAGTCTTTTCCACGAGACTCATGCTCACCTCGCTGAAGATCTTCTCCTTGTTCTGTAGCTCTTCCTTGAGAGCCTTCAGCAGCAGCATCTTCTCGTTGAGCTCGCGGTTCTGCGAGTCCAACTTCAAGGTCATCTCGCCGTAGGTTTCCTCGGCCAAGTAGATGCCATTTTTGTCCCTGGCAGCCATGAGATCTCGCTTGAGCTTGTCGATCTCCTCCGTGTACTCCTTGAGCACCGTTTTCTTGGTCAGTTTCTGGTTGACCTCGGGCTTATTTTGAATGTTCTTGGCTCGGTGGGCGTACTCCAGGGTGCTGAGCGTCTCCTCGATGTCCTTGTGGCCCGGTGAGATGGTGGCTATGATGGAGGTCTTGGTCCTGCCACCCAGCGACTCTTGCAGCAGCCTAGTGAGCTTCGATTCGCGATAGGGAACATGGGGAGCACGATCCACCAGGGCGGTTATCACTCTGCCGAGCGTCAAAAGACTCTGGTTGATGTTCACCGTCTCCCGGACACGTATTCCCTTTTCGTTGCCCGCCTTGGACACGTTCTCACTGCCCGCCAGATCCACCAGGTTCAGCTTGCCAATCTTCAGCATATCCTCGCCCTCGATGCCGTTCTCCCTAATGTGGACCACAATCGAGAAGACAGTGTGCGATCGTGAAGACTGTGCGTTCATCAAGGTAGTGGCTGTCTTGCGACGCTCCTTGCCCTTCTCCAGCAGCTTGTAGACATCATCTTTGCTGTGCACAGGTATCTCCTCCAGGCCCTGGATGATAACCGAACCCTTCTTGGTGCTGTCATCGAAAATACGAATCTTGGTCGTGTCGTCGGTGGACAGCAGATCGCACAACTCCTCGTTGTACAGCTCGAGGTATGAGATGCGCATCGTGTACTCCACCTCCATCATGCGCAGCTCGTCGAAGAGGTGACTCAGCGCTCGCGGTATAATGCCGATGTCCGAGTCCTAAACGGAAATAAGGAATAGAAAAGGTTTAGATTGATTTTTGCTGGCCATGAGAAACCGGTTTTTCTGTTGGCCTTGTAGAACTCTGGCTAAAAACCTGGCAGAAACCCTTTGCTTTGTAGCAATGAAGGTTGGCAGGTAGACAAGGAACTTCAAGAATAATTTTTAATTAAGTCTTAACTCACATCTTCCCAGGACGACTTTAGCTCGGCACACTCATTGCCCACCATTGTGTGCGTCTTGCCCGTTCCCGTTTGTCCATAGGCAAAGACCGTGCAGTTGTAGCCGCTCAAAACCTCTTCGATCAAGGGAGAGACCACCACGGAGTAAACTTCGCACTGCTTGGACTCGGGTCCGAAGCTCCGGTCGAAGGTGAACTTCTTGGTCAGCTTGGAGTCTAGGGTATGCCGGGTCACTATCTCCCGGGGCCCCACCACATCCACGACCTCGGCAGAGCGGATACATCTCTCCCGCGAATTCAAGGGCCTGAGGGAAGAGGTCATAAGTCAGAAGTCACATTTCGTTGCATTCTCCTGCAGTACAGCCACTCACCTGACGCGCACATAGACCTGGATGTTTTGGTTGGACTTCTTTGGCGGCTGGCGCGATGTATTTCCATTGGATACATCCATTGCAAGCAGTTGAAATCAATTATTTCTGTTTTTACCGCGTACAGTTAGTTGAAAAACGACGCCAGGCAGTTGCACTTGTGTGCGTGCCTGTATGTGTGTGCGGACTGGGAATCCTTATTTTTTCACTTTACACTGAACTCACTTTACAACCTATCAATTAATACAGACTGAACCCTTCTGAATCCCTTCTTAGCACAAATTCCTACGAAATCCGTGGACGCAGACGTCTTCGTTTGTCCGTTTGATTTTAAAATAATGCGCAATGTTGAGACTCTAGGGCTGCCAACTCGTTGAAATTTCATATTTTCCGCTCATTGCTCATTGCCGCGTCAAGAGCTGCCAACTTCCTTTTTCCAGGTGGTATATACCACGGTCACACTGTTTTCTGCAGGCGCAGAATAATTCACACCAAATGACTACTATTTGATCCCGTAATATTTTGATCACGATCTCGTTCAGAGCAAAGCTTAACATTTTTTCATTATTTAATTTTCATGTATCCTGCCCCGTCCAAGCTGATGAGACTGACCTTAAATAATTTTATCATGGGACGGGGACGTTAGATTTCCAAATCTCCCGCTTCGCTCCCAGAGACAACTAGAACCCGTTGCGAATTATAGTGCAACGCAAGCGGTTAGAGCGCCAATACTGCAGTGGCTCCATTCAGAGATTCTCATCAGCTATGACGGAACGATACATTTTCAGCTCTCTCTCTTTCTTTCTCCGCTCTCAGAGAGCCATGATCGAAGGAGAAAGCACTGTCAAAAATCCTCCTCAAAAGGGTGCACCTCTCTCTTGATTAGACTAGTTTATATAATTGTGTTATGGCGCTTTCTGGCATGTCTCTCTGAGAGCAAAACGGTAGAGGTGAAAATGTATCGTTAAAGCTGATGAGACCACTTTATATTATAGAACCATGCTGTGGCGTTTTGGACGGAAAACCAGGCGGGCACACTACACTACAGCTCTACGCTGGCAAAAACAACAACAACAAAGATTACAGAAATGAAAATACTTTAAAATCAGACAATTCTATAAAAATTGCGCCCAAATATAGTTAGTCGTCAGCACACAACATAAAGTATGGCCTCCGCAACGGTAAGAAATGTATGTATGCCGCAATTGACACCTAACAACCCGCTTTTTGGTGTGCCACCCCGACAAACCCGAGGTTTTCTTCAGTCATGAATTAAGAATCCCCTCCGGAAAACCCTTGAAAGCTGTACTAATTTATCTTACGTGTTGCGCAGGTGCCGCTGCTCGACGATGACACGATACCCTTTGGCGAGGAGGACGAGATGCGCGATCCCAGTCAGGCAGGCCAGAAATACACGTATGCAGAAGTCGCTCTTTGCTCAGGTGTCCAGCTGTTCTCACCTTAGTTAATCCCTCCTCCTCTGCAGGCACCCGTATGTCACGTTCTTCCACCTGTTCTTCAGGGGCGCAGCCATCGTGATCTACATGTTCTGTGGCTGGTTCAGCGACTCCTTTATCACCAGCTTCGTGTTCGTGGTGCTCTTCCTCTCAGCGGACTTCTGGACGGTGAAGAACATATCTGGCCGGCTGCTGGTGGGCCTGCGCTGGTGGAACTACGTCGACGACGACGGCAAGTCCCACTGGGTGTTCGAGTCGAAAAACGTGAGTCATTGCCTCGAACCAACGAATTAACTTGATGATGAATCGTAGTCGTCTGAATCCTTCCAGAGCCGAGTCAATAAGCACGAGCAGCGCATCTTCTGGCTGGGCCTCATCCTATGCCCAGTGTTCTGGGGCCTCTTCTTCCTGGTGGCCCTCTTCGGCCTCAAGTTCAAGTGGCTGCTGCTGGTAATGATCGCCATTGCGCTGAATGCCGCCAACTTGTATGGCTACATCAAGTGCAACTATGGCGCTAGCAGGGATCTGAACAGCGCCGCCACAGACTTTGTTAAGACGCAGTTGTTTAAGAACGCCATGGACATCATGACCAAGCCCAGTGGCGCTCCGCCGCCAACCAATGTGCGTCCAACGGGTGTGGTTTGAGTTTGCCGTGCACTAAGCCAGAGTCTACTAAGTCACCTTGCCACCTTGTCTGCTGCAGCGCATTCCAAAGAGTATCGGACGCTTCTTCTGGCCCGGACCAACGACCATCCCATCACCCCGGCATCGCTGTCTCTGTGTAACATATGTAAAACTTAATTTAGCCATATACTGCAATCTATCATAATCTTTTCTTACTTTTAACTGGATTAAAAGACCGCATGTCGGCGTCTGCGACATGCAGCCAGTATTCAAAGCTTAAGGTTTATTTTGTAGTATTCGGATGGGTCTTTCAGGTCTTTAAAACACCGAACTGATAAAAAATGATTTAAAGGAAAAGTAAGGGATAACTTCGAAATAATATTATAATTTAAACATTAAATTAAATTGTTGGAAAAGCGCCAGAAGGCTCAAGACCTCAGCTATAAAATAAAACATAAATAATAAAAAATAAAAAAGCTAAAAAATATTTGGTGCTGCCATACTTTTCGAAAAGTTATTCACATCTGGTTGGATTCTGGGCTAAACTCCAACACTAGATGTCGCACCTTCTTATTACCCGCGATGGTTTGCGGCCGTGCTAGAATGGTTGATAAATTTGTTTTAAAACTAAAAATAATAAATTATACATCTTAAAACTATATGTTTGCAAAGAGATGTGTCTTTAGCTATTAAATCTTAAATTTGGCTAATTTTTAACAGAATAAGTCTAAATTTCGTGCTTAAAATACCTATACTTATTCTTAAAAACCAACAAAAAATTTAATTTAATCAAATAAAGCCTAGCTTCAGACCTACTTTAACTGATATATCAGATATAATCGAACCATCTAAGTAAGGCTTCTCATAAAATATCTAATTCCTTCATTCACGTTCAACTTATCGCTGTAGGTTATATAAAAGGTTGCTTTAAAATCTACATCTAAGCTTAAGTACTAAAGAAAGTGTATTTTGGGTTTTACCACGAAATTTACCGACTACAATTTAGGTTTAAAATGCCAAGAATACGGGCTATCAGACAAATTAGCTGTCTAATCGTTTGGTTAATAATAAATATAATCAAGAAGCCGATAAATTCGCAATCTCCTTATGTAACGCCACGGTACTCAAGCGACGCGTCGCTTATCCCCGACTTTAAACCTGGAATAAATTTGAAATTAATTACATTTCCTGGGCACAATCAGTGCGGCATCTGAAACCACTGTGTCTTGGCCCTGAAGGAGACAGGACTCATTGCCTCCTGCCACTGTTTGTGGCACTTTAAAAGCCAGCTTTGACAAATCCTTTTCGGGTGTGAAAACTGTAGGCCCATGTTTAAAGTGGCACATCCTCTTTTTTCCCAACTGCCACTGTTTCAGGACGAGAGCTAAAGCAGGGCAAGGTGTGGGTGGCTGCTATGCAGCGTCACGTGTTTCCTGTTAAATGCTCTAATGATGGGTATTAGGCCAGACTAAGTGCCACTCATAAGTGCCGCACACGCACCTGACTCCCAGCGCTCCTGGCCCTTGACTTGGGTCCTGGCTCCTCCGAATCCTCCGAATCCTGAGAATCCGAATGAGAGTCCGCATCCGCAACCGACTTTGTGACCTGCCTCCGCCTTTGACATCGAAATTTACGCAACATGCGTTTTTTATTTCGCCCACCGTACGTCTTTGGGCTGTTGTCAAGGCACACTGTCGGCGTTTTAGCCCGCCTCCTTGTGGGCGTGGATACTAAACGGGATTCACACAAATCCCCGCCCACTGTCTGTCCCAGCTAGTTGAGTGTCCTCGTCGTACATAGTTCACCTGTCGGGGGCTCTGCGTACGTGTTTTTATGCCACTTTCTTTCCTCCAACTCCAGGGATTCGGCTTGCCTAGAGCAGAGCTGATGATATCCAGCCGAAAACACACCCAGGACTTGCGTAAATGTCTATTTTTCATTAGCTTAATATTCTCCAGAATAAACCAGAAGCTCATCTATAAATTATGATCAGAAGTGTTTTCAACTTTGTGGGGCTTGGGATTTTGTTGGTTTTGCCTTTATTCATTCACTAATTTATTAATAATAACTTTAAGTGTTTAGCCTGGTTTATTTATTAACCGTTTAGGCTGAAATTTTAAAAGTTATCCGGAAAACTTCCCCAATTGCAGACCCTCTTTACCCCGGAAGTTTCTTAAATGCTTTCCTTCTTGTTATTTCTTTATTTTTCAACGACAGTGAAAAGAGTACAGTTAAAATATTTAATTTGTTTAAATTCCTAGCATTTTCATGGCTGACATTTATACTTGACAATTTGTATTAAATTCCTCGCCAGCAAAAATTTAATTAAGTCTGCAAAGCAATGATAGCGAGTGTGTATTTCAATTGAAAAACTTTTCCACTCGCTTTTACTATGGGATATTTTGTATTTTCCCGCTCATTAGGTATTCATTCGTTGCACATAATTATTGAATAATAATAAACTCGAATGACAATCGAGATACAGAGAGTAAAAGCCAGCAAAAATCTGGTTTACACTGAGACCAGTGCGTAAGCCAACAGTGGTTCATAAAACATGTTTTTTGCTCTCGACTTTTTCTGCTGCACATTTTTTTCACGTCAAGCAAACACTTTGACTTAATTAAAATGGCAAACGCAAACAGAAAACTACAACAAGTTGAGCAAACAAAAGGGAAAATTGCTTTGATTGCTACGACACAAAATGGGCCCTTCGCTGGCCAAAATCCTCGACGAATATTACAAGAATTTCTGTGGTCAGGCTAATAATTTTCAGTCTCAAAAGTCAAGGGGAAGACTTACGCACAGGTGTGCGTGTGTGCCACCGTGTGTGACTATTCGTGTGCGTGTGTGGAAAATGAAAATGAAAATGAAAAGTTGCAGTGAAAAATGATTACCAGCAGTGTTGGCTTCGTTCTTGTTCTGCCATTGTCCCCACAATTCGGGCTTCACCTGCATATTCAGCCGAAATCAAATTACTCAGGAGAGTCTTTGTGAAGTTTTAAATACACTTTAGGTTTGAATATATTTTTTTTAAGAAAAAGCTAACCAATTAGAATATTTTTACATTTACTAATATATTTCTTGGGTTGAATTTTAGTTAAACACTTTTATTTTTCGTATATTTAGAGAGGCGAATCTCTAGATATTTATTTTTGTTTAAATTTAAATATTTTAAAAGAAGTAATCTGTAAATACTTTTACACATTTACTATGTACCTTCAGTGGCATAATTAAACGATAATTTAATTGAATTATTTCTTCCCCAATCACTGGCTAACTTAACATATTACTTCAACTTAATCACACTGACCAACTAATCCCTCCTCCTAACTAAGGGTATTTCTAGTCTGACAACTACATTTTCCTCTCTTAATGAGAATCCTGAAATTTGGTCGGTTTTAAGTGAACAAGGTAGAGCCCCCTGCAATTAGTGATGTGAAAATGTTGTGTCCATAACTGTCAGTTGACCGATTGTGTAATCCGAGGCGACGGCCTCCCATTAAATTTTATCCGGGAACTTCCTTCCTTCCTGCTGGGCCGAGTGGCCCGGAGGCAAAGCCGGGCTAGCAAACAAGGCCTAATAATTAACCAATTACCTGGCCGCACTTCAAAGCTGCTGGCCGGGCCCGTTCCTCGGGTAACACACACCATTTTGGGCCTTTTTCGTCCTGGATCCAGGAATTACTCGAGTTGCCTGCTGCTGCTGCTGGTTGGTATCTGACCAGAGGCCACAAAACTTTCATCTCCAGCTGCGGACAGATGGAGGAGAATCGGATGGGCAGGAATTGCTTATTCATAGCTCACTGACACACAAATGAGCGGCCATTAACGAGCTGCCCGATGGAAGCTCTGAGCTCTAAGTGACCAGGGACTGTAGTAATCCGGACCCTGCAGTGGACAGCATAGATTAACCCGAATCAAATGTTGCCGAAAGAGCTGGAGATGAGATAAGCTTGAGTTAGTTTGCCGCTTGAATGGGTTTTAAAATTGTATAAAATGGCTGGACATTTGACCAAGAAATATTAAGACATTTGTTAAATTTGTTTAAATTAATAGCAACAGCCATAAATTTCTAAAATATATCCCAACAATTCAAACACAACTCTTTAACAGCCTTCGTGTCGCCCTTAACTCAGGCACAATTAATATTAAAACTGAAACAAATTGGGCTCATAAATTTGAAAGCCTACAAAACGTTGACAGAAGTAGACATTTCGTTTTAATTTTATTTTTAGCACTCAATTAGCGGAAGACCTTGATCAAGGGGGGAGATGGGAGAGGGAGTGTGGAAAGAACCTGCTTCCGTCACTGTGTAAACTGTGCAAAACCCCCATTTGGAACGACAGATCCTTCGGTTAAGGACGCCACCTCGACGACCGTTAAGCGCGGCACTTGACAGGCGACCGTCTGTGTGAAAGTATCCCGTATCCCGGCATCCTTCGTTTTTATGCTCGCCGCTCGAAAGACAAAGCGTGTATGAAATGCGCACCAGAGGGAGGAGAAAAGAACATCAAAAATGGAATATTATGCATACGCGGCGTGTGCTGGATGAATTTTCCTGCCATTTACGAGCTTTCCACTCAAATGGCCTGCAGTGATTTCTGCCTTCGCCCTCCGTCCTCCGCCCATACACATACTTTGTGTTATCTGTCAGAGTGCGTTGTAATGCAGAAATTAAATTTATAAATATGCATAATAATTTTTAATAACATTTCACATGGCGAGACTGTCACTTGCAGTGTCAGGCGGCAGCTTTCTGCCAGGAAAATTGACTTCCCGAGGGCAATTTGATTTTTCCCGGGTTAAGAGATAGAATTTCGCCTGGAATTGCATCGTCAAAGATAATGTTAAAGGTAAACCAGCTTGAGTTTACCTGGAGGTGGTTTATCGAGCGTTGGATAATATTTATTTGGAATGTTATTTATTATTTTACTCCTATGAGTAAAGTTAAGATTAATATGTCTAAAATACCCTAAATTAATGGGAAATCCCATTGATTGCTAAATAAAATTGACATTTTCCGAAATTTATACGAAATCATTACCCCAAATATGTTGGCCATTTCACCATAGACCCCACATTCTCTTAAGAAGTATTGCCCATCACTGGCGTCACTTTAGCCCAAACACATGACACATCCTCCCAAATCCCACTCCCAACCACTCCTGCTCGTCCCCACTTGATGGTTTTGTTATTTCTTCTTGTTGGGCCCTCCCGAAAACACACAAATGTCCTTCCGGGCGGGCACTCAAAACGATTGTAGCCGCTTGTTGCTCGGCTTGTTGCTCCTGGATCCAGATTCCTGATTCCCGATTTGTTCTCACAATTTAATATGCAATAAGCGGGCTGTCACAGGCAGCTCCAACCAAGCCCAAGCTCAAGTCCAAGCCCTTCCTATCCGATACCCTGGGGACTTCTGGCCCCAAAATAAACATGCGGAAAATGTTGGGCACGGTCTTATCATATTTGGACAGATGTTCGAATGTAATTGAGATTGCTGCGACTCGGAGATGCCGGCGTGTGCAGCGAAAAGTGCAAAGATTTTAATTGAATTTCGCACAATTGATTTCATAATTTAAAAAGAGAAAGGCAAACGGGAAGAAGGAATCCTCCATGGAGGAAGGGAAAGCGAGCGCTGGGAAATTGACCAGCGAAGAGTGGGTGTGTAAAAGTGAAGAGCTGGTCATTATCTGGGACTTTCCCTTCGGCCGATGTCCCCAGTCAAAGTAATTTAACTTGAGTGAGCACTTAATGCTGCTCCTCCTGCGGAAGATATCCCCGATTCCGCTGCCCATTTCCATTGGGTTGAGTTAACGCGCAAGTGCATTAATTAAGCTCCATGGCAACCGAGTGGGCGGAGGAAGCGGGAGGATGCGGATGAATATAAAACACTGCCGAATGGCTGCAATGATTTTCATATCGAAAGGCTTCTTCAGACTGGAGAGGAGCAGCTGCCTCAATTGAGCATAAATTGAGCTAATTGGCGACTCACACATAAAGGCCGTTTTATTGGCACTAAACGTGGCTCAAAACGTACCAACCAAGCCAACTAAGTGCCCCACTCGGGGCGTATACGTAATGTTTTCTTCAGGGGCAGGTAGGAAGTCAATTTGGCTGTTGACTTTAATTAAATGCAGACGGTTTTTGGTTAAGTTATTCTGGTAGTTCCTATATTGCCTTATATATTCGTGATATTTAAGGAGGAGGATCATTCACTTTATATTAATATTTAGCTTTGCTTGTGTAGCAAATGTATATTAGGGCTACTTGTTGATGAATAATTGTGTGGCAGGGTTAATTAAATTGCTGATAATTACTTGCTGCACCTTGTTTTCTTTAATCCCTTTTTAATCCTCTTATTTCTGCTGCATTTTGACACATGATTGAGCAGTTAACATGCATACAAAATGCATAAATTATGTGGAACATGATTTTAGACAATTTTTTTATCTTTTTATCTTATTTGCATTTTATTTTTTGCATCACTAAAAACTGGCTAATAAATTAAATGCAAATTTGTAAACTAGTTTCGAGCAATTATATTTTTATTCTTCTTTTTTTTAAGAGAAACTCGCAACAGTTTAAAGCTGTAAATCCGTTTTAATTGTTCCAATTACTTTTTTTCCCGCTAACTGCTTAAATAATTAAAGCGAGCGCCATTGTCTGGCCAGTTAAAACATTTTAAATCCCCAAAGCCTCTTAACTTGGATACACGCCGCCCATTTGTTATGGTTGAAAATCCTTTTCGATACTGTTCAAAACCAAAAATGTTTATTTGTAGTGAAATTAAAAAACATCAACAACAATTGAAGGGAAAACATGAGCAAATCGCTGGCAAATTGAGAAATTTAAAATCTGTAACGCCTGACAGCGCGGTACTGGTATCCATCCTTGGTGAGCACGGCGCTTTCGCCGCCGGCTGGGCCTTCCACGATCACCTCCTCTCCTCCGACAACTGGAGGCAGGTACTCCCGGGCAGCCTCACGCAGCTCGGCGGGCATCTCGGCCGGCTGCTGGTAGTGGTAGCCATCCTGGAGCAGCTGCCCGGAGACGGTGGGCACATCCACCACACGGACATCGGCCTCCTCCTCCTCCTGGGGAGCTGCTTCGGTGGTCTCCTCAGCAGCTGCCGGAGCAGCCTCGGTGGGTGGCAGGTACTCCCTGTTCACCTTGGGCTCGGCAGCGGACACCACCTCCTCGGTGTCATCGGCTGGCGGGGCAGCTGCCGGGGTTTCAGGGGCAGCGGCTACTGCCTGGGCAGGTGGCAAGTAGGCCTTGCTGGGCGGCAGGTACTGTCTGGCCGGCTGCAGATGGGAGACATCCCGGCGGTTGCGATGGCGCAGCTTCAGGCGGCGCACCGTTCGGTACTCGTAGCCCTCATCGCCCAGGACAGTGGCCTCGGGATCGGCCTCGATGGCAGCAGGATCGGCCTGCACCTCAGCCTCCACGGGCTCAGCGTTGAGGAGAGCAGCCTCGGTGATCGAGGGAGGCAGGTACTCCACGGCAGCGGGATCCACCAGTTCCGAGACATCGCGGCGCAGGCGGGACTCGAATTGGGGAGCAGCCAAAGCCACGCTGGCCACAGCGGACAGGGTAAGGACACCACCAAGCGAGAAGATTTTCTGGAAATAACAAAATAATTAAGAAATATTTAATATTTTTTAAGAAGCTAATTTAAGGCTGAGGTTCTTCTGATAAATATCCTTTATGTTGTGCATTGTTGACTCGATGATTAATTTTTTAAAAAAGAAAAATAAATCGATATCCTTTAGGACTCACCATTTTTCAAGTTTTGCTTTTTGGGATTTGCGGTTTGCGTCTTGCAATTGAACGTTGCCTGAGCTGATTGATGGTTTGCCAACAGCCAGTTGCTCAATTTATAGCCAAAAACCAGTACGGCCATAATTGAAGAAACAAAAAATGTTAAAATAGAAGGCAGAAACAAATGAAACCACTCGAAAGCAGAGTGCTCTTCTTAGGGGCTTCGCCTTGCTTCAGTTTTGCTTCGGACAATGTCAAGTGGCTCAGCTTTTGGCCCTCGTCCGGCTGCTTGACCTTTCTGCTCCGCATTTTTACTTTGCTGATTTTTATAAAAGCTCTAAATATATATTTTTGAGGTGTTAATTTGCTGTCCCGTCAAAGCGTACGGAAGTACTCTTTAAGGGCTCTTCAGAATCGCTCAGTTAGGGTTGAGTTCTGGCCTGTTATGGTTCGCATTTCGTTTGCTTTTCCCTTTTGAATTTTTTCCACAGCTAATTTATTAGTTCAGCTCCAGTGCGTGCTTGTGAATAATTAACATAATTTTAATACGCATTACATAAACATAAACCCCGGCCGAAGCTGTCGCAGCCAATGAAAATATCATCAGAACTTGTTGCGGAAATTATTTATTGATTGCATTTTTCCCCCGCTTGTTTGGCCTTTGTTAACCAAACAGTGGGGCACATTAAATAGTCATAAACATAATTGCAAATATTACATTTTACCAAATTCAATTCGAATTGCGGTTCCTATGCGACGCAGGCTTAGGCATTTTTTGAATACTCTTGAAGTGGTAAGAAGATATTATTTTTGAAGAGAGTGTTGCTATAGCAGCTTACCTTATATAGAGGAATATGTATTTTCCAGTTAGTCCTGCCAAGTAAACCTCTTATGGCAGAATTATACCCTTGTACCACACACGAACTCCGCTTCCTCCCCCAAATGAATTTACCCTGATTAGCCTTGCGTTTAATTTTTCTGGTGGCATTTAATGAATTGTTAATGAACGAGCCAACAACATGGTCTCGAGTATAAAGCGGGGCATCGATCCCTTCTGGGATAAACCCCTTATCCTCTTTCGGTGAGCTCGCTGCCGAGGCATATAAATCATTCCTGGTTGTCGGCCTAAAAGGCGGCAACAATTTCCGCCGGCTCTTTAAGTTTCCCGCCTCGCAGTCTGCCACAACGCAATAATTCTCTTCATTCCCATTCCCATTCCGAGTCCCATTCGAGCCCCAACTTGTTGCTTAGCCAAGTTTAAAGTGTCTGGGAGAGGCGTCTTGCTCCCAGCTTCTTTGCATAAAAGCCACTCATGTATAATATTTTATGTTTGCAGTGGCTGTGGGGTATCTGCCGACTCCTCTCAGTCGCTGTGTGAGGGGAATAATTTATAGCGGGAGCCGGCAAAAAGAACAGCCAGATGGCATATAGGATATGTTAAGCCATAAATTGTGCTGGGCTCATTGATTCCAATGTGTGTGTGTGTGGGACTTCTGATTTCGTTTTTATACGAATGTAAAACTTTTGCCATGTCTATTTGCTGTCCCGGAATGCTGTGCTTTCTTGTGTGTTTGTTTCACAGTCAATTTGCATGTCGGGTCAGTTAAACGAATCATTAAAGAGTCTTGGCTATAGGGATGGTACTTGAATATTACTAATATTTTTAGCCAGAAAATATAACTATGTTTAGTTCAATTAAATCTATATTAATTTTACATTTTAAACAAGATTAAGCTTCTCTGTAGTTGGTACAAATATTGATCTAAAATTAATTTGGATATAAAGTCGGAAAAACAATTTATAAACTGGTTTGAAGATTAATAAGAAAGTATGTAAATTAAATAAAATGCTTATATTAAAGTTGCTATACGATATTTAAGTTTTAAATAAAGGAAAATCCCTTTTCGCTATAAATATCCCGAATCAGCCGCCCATTAGCCGTTAAAGCTGCTGTAAGGACCTGCACCTGAAAGGAAACTCAGCTTGTAAACATTGTAAAGGCGCAGAAAAAGGGGTTGAAAAACTCGCCCGCGGCTGCCTTGGCTGCCAAGTCGAGAATGTTTGCCTAGGCTCTCGAAAAGAACAACCCCCACAGTCGAAAATAGAGAAAACTTGAGTGGCTGCCGAAGGAGTGGAGGTCGACGAGCAAGCTCCTCTTTAGTTTATGCAAATTTAGGGACTTCTAGGCGCCGCAGGCAACCGCCCGCCTGGCATTTATTAAGTTAAAATATTTATAAAATTTAAATGGGAACAGCAAGGGGGAAAGAAACCAAGGAAGCGGCAAAAAAAAAGGGTTCGAGGACCGTCAAGCCTATCGATTTACAAATTTAAATTACTTTCCATTCTCCTCGTCTTCTCTTTTCGGTTTTTCTTTTCATTTCTTTTTTTAGGGCTGTAGCTCGCAAATCTCGACATGGAAATCCTTTTTTGTTAACAAATTCTCCTGCATGTTGCCAGCCAACCAGCCAACCAGCATCTCCGGCGAGGACAAGCATTTGCAATCATTTAATTTTGCATTTTCGTTGACGTTGCTTCAATTAATTGGACTATAAATCCAAGTCAGTCACTCTCTGGATTGTGACAATATAATTGAATCTGCCCCTCAGATCCCTTAGACCTTAGTCATCGATAAGGTTGACTCTGGATGCTGAGACAAAAATTTGTTGTTAATGACAACAGCTTGCGGCAGGTAATTAAGTCACCGTTCCATGTTACATGTCCTGTTTGCGGTCTAGTGACAGGCAGGATGTATGGATGATGTGACCGAAAGTCGCTTTCGGCTGTCAGAGCTATTGAAAAATTGATGAGCTGCCGCTGGTGGAAACATGTGGCAATTCGGAGAAATTGATGAGCCTCGAGAGCTCAGCTAATGACAAATCCGCCGGCAATCAGCGTTAAAGTACGAATCAGAGAGCAATCAATGGTAAAGAAGACTTGTTTTAGGTTTAATGAATACCAATTCAAAAATTTCCAGAAATCCTAAATCTCTTAGTTGTTTTTATCAACTAACTAAACTAAATTCAAAATTTTAATACGTGGGCTGCTATATATATTTCTGGCCTAGGCAACACTAAGTGTTGTTAGGTGGAATCTGACATTTCCATTGAAAAGTTCGACATTTTTAAGCATAAACGTACTCAGAACGGTTTGACGTACGACTATCATTTGTGTTGTTTACAGTTACTTAAAAAAATCAATTTCGCAAAAAAATGGAATTAACTCGTGAACATTTTCGTGCGATCATTTTTCACAACTTTCGGCGTGGATTATCACGACAAGAGTGCAGCGATGAACTTAAATCTTTGTATGACTATGAAGCACCATC
>VNJW01009740.1:0-30886 GCA_008042615.1 Drosophila auraria
TGAAAAACAGAGAAATTAAAAATTTTTGTACATTAATTTCGCCATCACTCCTATGGCAGCTATAGGATATAGTGGTCCGATTTCGACCGTTCCGACATATATACTGCGTGCTAAAGAAATAAGAATATGCTGAAAATTTCAGCCCGATAGCTCAAAAACTGAGAGACTAGTTCGCGTAGAAACCGACAGACGGACAGACAGACGGACAGACAGACGGACAGACAGACGGACAGACAGACGGACAGACAGACAGACGGACATGGCTAGATCGACTCGGCTGGTGATGCTGATCAAGAATATATATACTTTATGGGGTCTGAGATGCCTCCTTCACTGCGTTGCAAATATCATGGCAAAATTATAATACCCTCTGCAAGGGTATAAAAAAAGTAAAGAAGATCGAAAAGCAAAAACTATTCACACAGAAAAGGGAATCCGCAGAAGAAACCCAACAAAAATCAAAGGGCAGAGCGAAGCCAAAGAATTTCTTCGGAGCATTTTGGTCAAAAACCGAATGGTTGGTCATCCGTCCGGGGCTATCTCAGCATTTGATCTGCGACGATTCGTCGAAGGTTCTGGGACTGGGGATTCAGTCTGCAAATTCAGGCTTACACCTGCAAAAAATTAAGGTAGAGGAAATATGTGTTAATATTTATAAAAATCGAGAAAGGAAGTGGTAGGGGAGCTGGAAATAATAACATGGAAATAATTATAGAAATAAGGAGGCTTATGACTGCTATATTTCTAAGATTATAAAGCTGCCATTAAATTTAAATTCAATTTCTTTTCAAATATATTTGAATTAGGCACCTAAAATATACGTTGATAAAACAAAACTCCTCTAAAACCCTTTAAAAACCACGTTTCTTCCAAGTGCACTCTCGTTCCTGAAGCTGATCTGAGTCTGAGTCTTCAGCCTGAGACTGAATATGAGTCCCAGTGTGCCCCGCAAGGAATTCTTTCAATTCATTTGCTTTCTGCCGGGTTTCTTTCTCTCCATCCTCTCAAGATATATATATATTTTTGGCAAAGATCCTTTGGGTCCAACGCGCGGCGCATTTCAATGCTGCACGTGTGCAGGCCAAAAGCGAACCTTCTTCTCTGTTTTTGTATTTTTTATTTTTTATTTTCGCCATCGGTTCCCCTCGAGAGGGCCTGCCTCTGCCTTTGAGCCGAGATTGAAATTTGTTGAACACCGGCGTGGCATAACTTCTCTCTGCTGCTTTTTTGTTGGTTTTGGTTGGGCGAGAGTGTTGTTTTTTTGGTTTTTTGGGTTCGACTGCGCTTCCTTTTGACGATGACGACTTTTATTAATATTTCGGGGATTGGTTTTGAGCTTGGGGCCTTTTTTGCAAGCCCGGGATAGGGACTAAGCAGTGGGAACTGGGAAGAGAAGTGTATTGGACAAAGCGATGCGTTTCTTGGAATCGTTTCTTGTGATCAGCTTAAAGTTTCCAAGGGATGCCCTGTATTTCCTTTTAAAATGTTTAAGGAAATGAGACTGATTAGGGGTTAAAAAAAAAGTATATTAGGGAAGAAACTATATTCTATTAACATAAAAACGTTTTTTCTAGTCAGAACTTGCAATTAAAAAAAATAATTAAAATCATTTCCGACTTCCTTCTTATTTAGGTTCTTTTTGTTTTGGGTTTTTGTTGAGGGTTCTTTGTCATGCTCTTTCAGTAACATCTTAAAGACAGTCATTTACATAAGTATTATTTATAGAATTAATATAAAATATTTAAATAAGAATTACTTTTAAACATACAATTTTTCCAGGTCACTTTCCCATTCGATCTCATTCTAAAACCCACCAAAAATTTATTTCTTGGGCTCCAGAGCTGGGAGTTTTTTCTTCGTTAGGAGAGAGGTAAAAGGTACCAAGGGGGGCTAGCCTTTGAGTATTTTGAAGACAAATCATGCCCCTTGGTCGCATTGGAACGCTTTGTGTGGCTTTGTCTTGCGGTTGGCCAACTCCACGGCTCTCCGCATCCACCTTTCCATTTTGGGCCGCAATTCATCGCGAATGTGGCTCGAGGGCATTTTCATCTCATTGCTGGGTTTGCTCTCGGTTCAGCAGACTTCTTCCAAAATTAAGTTATAATTTTGGATCTGCCGCGGCTGCTGCTGCTGCTCTGGGTGGTCGTTATTTGCATTTAAATTGCAAACAAATCATCGCAAACCTTTGATTTATAGAGGAAAGTCCATTGCCTCAATTAAAAAGATTGCCGAAAAACCGCAGAGATTGCAGATCGTTGCTGATGCTGATGATATTGATGATGAATAATATTCGGCAAATAGTGCACTTGAGAAAATAATACAAAATAATAATAATTAAGCCAAAATAATTGAGAAATTTATGTAAATAAATAAAGAAACATTCTTCTTTTCGAAGTATAAAAAGATTTTTATTTTCTTAAAAAGAACACTTCAGGGACTCTTTAATCATATTTCTTTCAAGGCTACATATCACAAATTCCCTTTAAATATATTTACCTAACATATTCCTTTAATTATAAAATTTTTTCCTACCAAATATATGAATTTTCCGAGTGTAATAATGATCGGTCTGATGCCGCTGCGTAGGCAGTGGAACGGTAGCCATGCAGATCGTCAACGGCAGTCGTGCCCAGATGACAGCGTCGGCAGCTACTCGTACTTATCGCTCTTTCAATTTTTTTCCCTCCTCCTCCTCCTCCTCTGTATTTTGTTTTGTGAATTTTTCATTTTGTTGGAACTTTTTTACGAAAGCCGGAAAATGAGGTGCGTCTGCAGATAAAGAAACCCGCAGCCACAGCCACGACGACGACACACACCGAGAGCTCTGTCTACCTCTGCCTTTGAGCCGAAAGAATGCCAAACAATTCATAAAACCATGAGGCCACAAAGAAGAAGAAATAAACCCAAAAAAAAGGAAAAAAAAGGCGAGAGAGGTGAACCATTCTTTGGCAGCCACTTGGCAACGAACGTCACGTAGCGGCGGCATCATTAGCCAAACCGCCAGGTCTCAGACTCAGACTCAGTCTCAATCCCAATCCCAGATGGAGACAGAGTCACAAAACTCAGCGGCTTTAAAAGTGTTGCACACAGTGGAAAATATTTCAGGGGGGTTAGCCTTTAAGTCTAGGATTTTTGGAGGTAGAAATGGATATTGGTTGTCTGAAAAATATTTGTTTAACTATATTAGGCTTATACGTGAAATATATGTAGCAGCCCACGTATCTAAGGATTTTCAGGGGTAAAAATAAGTCTTTCTTGTCGGTTAAAAATGTATTTTAATATTTTAGGCTTATAAATTAATAGTAAAAATATCTTAAACCAATTTCAGAGAATTATTTCGAACATTTTTAACCTGAAACTAACTATAATTTTAAAGAAAACACAAGAAACTAATTTAATTATAATTAAATCCTTACCGAAGTCCCTCTATTAAGCTTCTTTAAATGCTGTAAATCCCTGGAAATGCTGATTAAAATATATAAAATATAATATAACTTAAGCAGTTTTTTTATCCATATTTCTCTCTGTGCTCGAACTTATTTGTTGCCGTTTGGCGGCGGCCTTTCCATTTTCCCACTCACTTTGGCTGTGTGCAACTGTTGCTCGCCGCTCATTAATCCCGAGACCGTAGCTCCGCAGCTCCCGAGTAGCTCCGATTCCGATTCAGATTCAGATTCAGACGCCGTACATATCCCGCTCTCAGCTGCACCTACTTTTCAGCGCTTTTGTTCGCCGCACACCTGAGAGGAAATGCGTAACAAACAGCTCGGCTCGGCACAGCTGGCGGTGTAATTTCCACGAAATTAGTGGCCCCGAGGAAAACACACACTTTGTTATTACTGAGATTTTGTCCACCACGCTGGAGGTCATCAGCTCACACATCGCCTATAGCCCATAGAGATGCGGGTGTACGGTTATAAATAATATAACCCTCTTGAGAGAGAGGCTCGAGAGTAGGGCCCATTGTCTTGCCCCATTGACAGCCATTCAAGTGGAATTCCCCCGCATCTTTTAATTGTTCCATAATTAATGTGGGAAAAATGATGGTAAAAATCTCCGCCGCCACCGCTGATTGAGACATAGCATACATCGGTGGCCGAGATCGGGCCATGCGCTGTATGTCGAAACTGTCAGCGGAGTTTGAAGAACGCTCTTGAGAGACAGTTCTCGGCTGCATTCGCAGATGTGACGAGCAGTGAAATGCAGCTCAAGTGGCAGCAGATTGAACTCTGGCAAAGAAATACAGACGATCTGGGAGGAATGATCTCCTCAATTGCCTTCGGCTTGAGAGTAGAAAGCTTCTTTAATTGTTAGAGAACTACTTTTGGTTTATTGGGGGAGAGAAAACAATTGAAAGAAACTGGTGCTCTTTGGAAAAAAATTAGGAAATGATATTGCTTCCATTTAAAATGTTTTACATATTTTTATATACTTACAAATTAAATAAATATTTTATTAAGGCTGCTGATATGAATATTTAAATTTCTTAAGAGTCTTACCACAATTTTGGCTCTTTATTTTAGTTGTCATTAATAAAGATAAGTTTTCTGACATAATTAATGTAGCTCAGGCCCGTTTCCTTCAATATTTTAGGCAGAATAAATTCTAAGCAATGCCTATAATGTTTCCTAAGTTCTTAATATCTTCCTGCTTAAAATCGTTCAACAAATTTTTAAATCTTAAAGAAGACAGCTATTTATTGGGCTTTATTAATCATTAGAAGCTTTATTATTATTGTTACACCTGTTCCATTGTATTTAGTTCTATATTTCCTTCCTTTCCTTCCGTAAGATATATGAAAAAGGCTTCAATCGGAAGCGGAAGTCTATAATCGGCTTAAGGAATCAGTTTTTGTACTACACTTGGTCAAAAAAGGAAATCAGTGAAAAAGAAGATGAAATAATGATGGTTCTCTTCCCTAATTATTGTTTTCTTTTCAGTCAGAAAGCAAATAAAAGGTCAAAGTATATAAATGCAGGTAATATGTCCCGCCTTAAAATGCAGTAACCAATCCAGTTCCTTTCATCATTTTGTTGCCTTCGAGCCACACACACCCAGAGCAATGATTACTCATTCGTCTGATTTGAGGGGAGCAGCAAATTAGCCTCTGACAACTCAATTGGACATCTGCAGGGATCTGCAAGATCCGGAACGGAATCGAAACCCCCGCAAAATGGACGCTTTGGACCACACCCATTGAGTAATCCGCTAACAGAGATCTGCCGGTGCCGCGGCTCAGTCATTTGGCACATTTAATCCACGCGTCAGCGAGCCGGGGCACCGGGAAAATGTTTGCGCATAGTTTAGGCCAGATAAATCTCAAGTTAAATGGCCAAAAGTCAAAATAAATTAAGCCCACATGCGACACACAAAAAACAACAATGTCGAAAAGAAATAGAAAAAGAGTTCGAAACCAGCAGGCGACAGGCAGTCACCACAAACGTTGTCACACCCTTCTGGCCATTCCATTCTGACCCGTACCCGTACCCATACCCAAGCCCGTACCCGTACCCGATCGTCGTCGGCATCCCGGCTCTGTTTTGGAGCTCCAGCTTGGAGCCCAGCTTGGAGCCAGCGACGCCCACATGCAGATGCATTCGCTCCGAGACAATGGGCACGGCTACAGCGCCAGGTCTTGGCACTGGAAATTTAAATAAAGGGTAAATAAAGAGATTTAAGGCTTGAACTATTTTTTAGAATTTTTTAATTGCAATTTTTTTAATCCCTTTAATTAATAGAATTACTTAAACATAAGTAGAATATTTAAAAATGTGCCAAAAGATTTTTTCAATTGAAACGATTATATTTACTTATAGCTTTTCCACTCCTTTAAATATAAGGATATAATTTTAAATATTTCCCCATTTTATTCTTAAACTTCCCTTAATTTTTCTAAGTGCCTTTCAAAGTCCCAGTTTCAGCTGAACTCCCGAGAGCTCAGATTTGTCACCAGCTCGTTGTTGGGTCTTGTGCACATGCGCCAACTGGGCCGCCGTCTCTGATTAAGTTGACGAAACTCAAATTCAAATTGCACGGAATGGGAGAGAGGGAGAGGGGTCTTTGTGGGGTATATAGTGACATGATCTGGTCCGCGGGTCTGGGTGACGAATTGGACAAACATTGGACATTGGCTGCGCCCTCGAAATGTCAACGCCCTAGAATCAAGCCTCAGCTGGGGGAAGGAAGGCCCCCTGCCAAGCGAATATCGAGTATGCCAGAAAGACACTGGTGAACAAATGTAGTAAATAATAAAAAAAACTAAAAGAGAGAAAGTAAATTTAAGAATTTATAAGGTTTCTTATTAATTTAGCGGAGATTACATCACTTAAAATGGGGCTTAAACTGTATTTTTAGACAAACCAAAGCTAGAGTCTTTATATTAATATTTATATAATTGGAAAACAATATATTTTGAATTATTTTTTAGCTTAGATAATTAAATATTATGTTTTCAGGTTGATGTTGATAGTTATACAGTCGTTAAGCATCTCTGATAAATAAATATTATTTCATCTATTTTTATATTTATTTTTATATCAATTTTTAAGTAAATATATTTGAGGCTAACGTAATTTTTGCATTTTAGTTTTTACCATTATAAAAACAAAGTTTATTTTTAAGTTCATTTTATTGAAATCCTTATTAAAAAAACATTTTATGAACATTTATTATTGCCTTTCATTTATTATTTATATCTGTAAAAAATCGCTGTTCTCAGCTAATTAAATACTTATTTATTTTCACACCTTTTTCCCCGATATGGACCAGTGTCATGAGGGCACACACCTGATATATGTATAATATAATATATTGCCAAACCCCTACCTTTCTCTCCTTGGTATTGGTGACATACTTTTACCGCTCCGAACGCATTTAATTATCGAGACAATTTCGATATCGAAAACTGTTTGTTTTGCATTTCGCGTTTGCACGCGTCGCCGCCGCGGCGTCGATCCAATTCGATTCCAAGTCGAAGTCAAAGTCGAAGTCGAGCCGAGTTACTTGGCGTTTAATGTTCGCCGCTTCAGAAATCGACTGCGGCGTCAGCGTCTGTCGCCCAATTATTCCGACTCTTTTTTTTATATTTCTTGTATTTTTTTTGGCAACGATTGGCGACGATCGAGTTCAAACACCTGCAATGCACTCGATGTGTGTAGCTTTCGTTTGCATATTTTTTCTTGGTCACCGTTTTTTTTCGCATGCACTGCACGCAGCGCTTCGGCTGCGTTAATTTGACTAAATTTTATAATTTACTACCTTCGTTGCCGGTTATAAATTCTAGCTAATCGGGTTTAATTGCCAGCACAGAGATTGGTATTCTCCCAAGGAGTTAAGCCAAGTCGGACTCTGAAAAAATGGCCAAATAAAAGCAGAGAAAAATTCCCACAAACTTGACTCCGCGCTTGACCGACACAACGCAACGCAAGCAAATGACGTGAACGTGAAGTTTGATCAGGTGCGCATACAAATCTTACGACGCCAACTTTCAGTTGAAGTTAAACAAAATCCACACACACACACTCGCATGGAGCAATGAGGTTCAGGTAAATTTTCTAAGGGGGCAGGGTAATACGAATAGGAAATACTCTAAAAGGGAAAAGGTTCCAATGGTTCTTGGATAAATGTATAAAAATTTAAGAATTTTGGGAGCTAAAAATGGGAAATCTAAGGAAATGGTTAATGTAATATTTAATAATTTAAGTTAACTCAAAGAAAACAAAATTGCTTTAAATACCAAAAATTTATATTAATATTATGAGAGTTATCAATATTTCTTTATAATTTTTAAGCCTTACAAGATACATATGTACATATGTGATAATCCACCATCTAAAATATTTAAGTTCAGAAAGACTGAAAATTATTATATTGAAAATATAACTAATAAAGAAAATATCGAATCATTTCTTAATAATACTGTTAAAAGCATTCTGATCTCATTTACAAATTTAGGTTCTAGAAAAATTGAGCTAAATATTCAAAAACCTAATTATATCAATTATTAAGAAATAAGGCAATATTCGCCTATAAGTTAATTGTCTTTCAGGCAAACCCCTCATTTACATCTCGTTTATAAGAAAGGGTATTGAAAAAGTTGAAAAAAATAAATAAAACCGCTGGCAAAGTAAGCAAAAGTTAATGAGAAAGTCAAATAAACGAAACAAATAACATGCAAAGTGCTGTGTGCGAGTGAGAGTCGTCGTCGTCGTCGTCGGAGAAGGACAGACGCTGATGCCGGAGGAGGATGATGATGAGATGGAGCTTACAGTTGAGTTGCGAGTTGCGCAGGCGTTTTTTATATTTGCTGCAATTTTTATTTTATTTTATTTTCCATACCTTGCGGCGCTCAGCAGTGGCGGCTGTAAAGCATTTTGCGTTCCAGCCGCTGACGCGTGAGAAGGTAAACAACAATCCGGCGATGCTACGCCGCCGGCTGATCTGATCCGTGATTAAGCGAGGCTGCCCTGCACTGGGAGAAATGTCACAGAAATTGATCATAAAATCCAGTAATTTATAGAATTTAATAGGCAGTTTCCTCTGAGAAAAAACCACCTGGAATCGAGCCTTCAGCATCTATTCATAAATTACACCGATCTGCAGCTCTTAATTTACTAAAATTACATTTTTCTTACCTAATTTTAAACTTTCTAATTTAAGAAAATTTATTTAATCATATATTATCTTCTGCTCCTTGAAGTTCTCTATTTTCTCCACTTCAATCATTGTTTTCTGTGTCATGAGCTCGCCCCAAGCCATGGCAGCTGAGTCAATAATCAATCGTATTGTCCGATCAGTGGCCCCAAGCCCCCTTAACCCCCCAAAGCCCGCTCTTTCACCAACTGAAACTGCAACTCGAACAGCATCTGCATCTGCGGCTCCGAATGAAACTGAAAGTGGCGCTACAAGTGCATCGGCAGCTGATAAGCCAAAGCTGCCCACGACTCAAAACCAACAACTGTCAGACAGTCGCCAGCTGTAATCGTAATGCACTTTTTTTTCTGTGCCAACTTAGAGTCTCTGAGATTGCAGGGGTGGAGAATGTCTCGTCACCGGGTAGTGGGAGTTTCTTTCAGAAAGATGGGTTGTTAATAATTAACAAAAGAGGTAAGAAAAATAGTTAGGCAATTAAATTACTAGAAAATATCAATAAGATAAGGTTCAAACTAATTTATTTCAAAAGAAAATATTAAGCAGTAGCTGGATTATATTATATTTCACTATTAAAAGTAAGGATCAGATCAGATTTAATATTTAAGGTTAGAATATTACCCTTTTAATTTTTTTAACTTTAATT
Source organism: Drosophila auraria (assembly GCA_008042615.1). Lineage (NCBI taxonomy): Eukaryota > Metazoa > Arthropoda > Insecta > Diptera > Drosophilidae > Drosophila > Drosophila auraria. Next base: position 9,296 of record VNJW01009740.1, read on the forward strand.
TCTGCCTCCGAAATTCCCTCAAATATTGTATAAAATTATATACATATATCCATATTTTCTTGCTTCTTATATTGATGCTGGTGGAATGACTAAAGCCAAGCGCAGCTTATCAATGTTTTGCAAGCGTGTTGTGTGGGTCCGACGTCTGGCTCGTTCAGCTTTATCTTAATTGCCGAGGGGGTAAGGGAACTTTAATGATTAAGATATACCGCCTATATATTACCCCCACAAGTATTTCTCATTTCTTCTTTGTTTCTCCAAAGCTTATCGGCAAGAGAAAGTACTTCCAAGATATTTGGCATGTGCGGCTGTACTTGTATTTTGCTGATTAAAACAATTTCGTGGGGCTTTGGCATTATTTTAGACAAGAGGGAATTCATAAATAATGAGTCAGAGCTAAGCTTGAAAAAAGATGAAAGAATATAATTAAAATATAAATATATGAATATAAATAAATATATGAAATTATAAATATATGAATATAAAATATAAATAAGTAACTTAATAAATAACAACAAGTGCTTTGTAATTAAATTACAAACTTTATGAGGTTTCCCGCCATTTACTATTATAGAAAAAACCTTAATAACTAAATGTCCCCCTTGTACTATAATTAATTAATATAAAATTGCCTATAAACTCAATAAATTGAAACAAGTTCTTGGACCTTTGTCCCAAGAATGATCAGAATCAATCGATTCTCGCTTGGCGTCTATTGTTCCGATTTTAATGGGTATTATAGCGCCTGCAATTTGTGCCTATTCTGTGTTGCTGTCACTCATTGTGTTATATTTTCTTTATTTTATTTATTCCATTGGCGCCAGTCTCGTAGAGTCGTCGTCGTCGTCAATGGCAACCCTGGAGCAGCTCCTCCTCTCTGCCTGGAAACCCAATCTCTGCTCTAGTTAGCTCCTTCGTCTTGATTTGATTGTCGTAATTCGATTTTGTTCAATTCTCGGAGCCACAATTACACAATTTATGTAGGTATGTGGCACAACGCTCGGATTTTACATATTATTACATTTTATGATTTTGTTTTTGTCACTTATTCCCATCACTCTGTCGCGGCTGCGACATAATTGTCGGGTCATTCTTCGGTGGCGTATATGTATATAGTATTATTAACTGCCTGGGCCAGACAGGCGCTGTGTCTTGTGGAAATGTGTATAGTTTTTTAATAATTTTTAATTACATCATGACATGACAAGGGATTTACTTTGCATGCTTCGCTGAGTTTTTCCGCTGTAAACACTGTGTGTCTCAACTTTTGAATTATGATTATTAATGTCATACGGTTGGTCATTTGTCATGGCTTCAGGTGTGCTTTGCCGCTTTTGCGCTAACGGGGATTGCCGCCTTTTGTACTTTATTGTTATTGCATGCTTTTTATTTAGTTAGAAGCGATTATGGCGACATCAACAGCATTCAGCATTCAACATTAACAACAAAAGCCAAAGCCAAAGCCACGCCAGCGGTAATTAGCGCTATTTTGCATTTCCTGACTCTCGCGGGATTTCTTTTCAAGTGCTTTTTTCCCATTTCTTTTTATGGTCTCACAAGTTACGTATTTTCATATTTCTTTAAGAATATTATTATAAAATATAAAAGGTTATTGAATTAAATAAATCATATTTTTTGAAACTATTTTTTAGACATATTGTTAAGGACAGGTCTTAATTAAGATATTCAGTTAATTTAGGCTAGAGTAGTTTTAAAGGAGAAATACTGATCAATTAATTTTAAATATAATAAACGGTATTACATTATTGGCCGAAAGAGTATTATTTAGCCAATGTGTCCTTTATTATTTTTACTTCATAGTATTAATGGAATTTTTAAAAGAACTCCGCAATGTTTTCTATACCTAAATCCTAAAAAATAAATTATATTTTCTCTTTAAAATTTGCTTTTTAGTAGTTTTTTCCTAATAAACCTTTAAATTTCTACTTAAAACATTAAAAGTAAACCGTAAGAGTATTCAAGACTTCGACCTGCTTGACCCCATTGCCTTTTTGATTGTGCTTTTTTCCTCGTAGCTGGGATTTTGCAATTGCAAATGAAATTCATATGAAATTGCCGTAACTGTTGGCTTTATTTTATTGTTGTTGCTATTATTGACATGGTAAACGGTAAGGCCGGCGGTAGTGCAAGTGGTAATGAGTGTGCAGGGGAGCAGCTAGCGTTACGGGGATGTAATTTTCACGGGCTTCTTCGTAATCAGCACACCTGTTCTAAGGTAATCCAAGGCAGCAAACACAAACGAGCCAACGAAAGTGAAACGCCGCCAATAATTTGCATTATTTAATGGGTTAGGTCCACCACGGGGTCTAATTGAAAGTAAAATCGCGACAAAACTCACTTTCCGTTGCCCTAATACATTATTAATAATGGATTCTAAAGTCTTGGCTTTCGATTTCATTCGGAGATAATTCGAATTAAATGGCAACTAATGTTTGTACCCCGTTGACTCATTCGGCGGCACAATTTTGCGATTTTCGGATGCTGAGATTTTTCGTCGAATTATTTCGCTTAATTCTTATCATCAAAAATGTTTCAAATTTGTGCACACGCACACTCTCGCAAAAAGAGAGCAGGAGAAAGAGAGAGAGCTGGCAGAAGATGAGCTGCTGTCGCTAGCGAAAGCTAAGCGCTGTGAGAGGGAGAGCGAGAGAAGCGCCGAGTGAGAGAGAGAGAGCGCACAAGAGAGGCGAGAGGACTTTCGAAATGAGCGTAAAGTTCTATTTTCATGGCCGAGCATTTTGTTGGTCTTTTGGCGCCGCTCCGTCAACAGCTCCAGTGGCGCAATTGGTTAGCGCACGGTACTTATAATCAGTATTCTGTGTGTATGAGCTATGCCGGGGTTGTGAGTTCGAGCCTCACCTGGAGCAAGTCGCTGGTGACTATACTTTTTTGGCAAAACTTTTTTTTTTCTTTATTTATTCTTTATTTTTTATGTTTTTAAATTAAGTTGTGTTAAATAATTCATTAATAAGTGGGTTTTTTAAGGTTTTTGGTAGTATTTTGCATTAGAGATGTGAACTCTGGTTATCCAGCTTTAAATGCAGCTTTAATTTTGTTTTCAGAAATGATGTTTTTTAAATTATGGTAATTAATATTTTATTTTTGTCTATGTTAGTTTATAACTCACATAGCTTTTCGTTAGTTTATTTTATGTTTTGTGTTTTGTATTTGTTTGTTTCGATTAGTGGTTTGAAAATAATAAAAGTTAACTTAAGTAGGTAAGTTAAAAAATTGTTTTGGCCAATTGCGAACCTTTTTCTTAATTGTTCACAAATTTTACAGTGTCTTAAAAAATTATTATTGCTTTATTTAGGGAACTAGTTCATTACAGAGCGAAGTTGTTATTAGTTTTCGGGCAAAATTTATTACAAAATATTACTAATACCAATTGCTTGTTTTTGGGAAGAAAAACAATGGTTTTTAGACGATTACACAGAAGATTTTACTTATTTCTCATATACCTACATATGCATCTTAAATTTAATTATTACAAATTTTTAAAATATTAAAAAATGGAAAACAAGCAAATATTTAAAAATATTTTCGAAAAAAAATATTTTGTGTTCTAGATATTGACTGATAATACAATTGCTTTGTGAACTTAAACTAGTTAAGAATATTATTGCAATTTAAATATTATGTTTTAAGCTTATCTTATTTCAAAAGAGTGAAACATAGACCACGCACAATATGCTGATAAGAGTTTTTGAACCACAGAGGAACCTCACTTGCATTGATGCAGGAGTTTGGCAGTAGAAAGTGCGTGGGAGAGAGATTGAAAGTGAAAGTTGGGGAGAGAGCTTAAAGGATATCAGATTGTCCTATTTCGCACTCGTTGAGATTTTGGCGGCGCCCGGGCAGTGGCTCCAGTGGCGCAATTGGTTAGCGCACGGTACTTATAATCAGTATTCAGTGTATGAGCTATGCCGGGGTTGTGAGTTCGAGCCTCACCTGGAGCAGGTCGCTTTGGGACTTTTGTTTTTGTCTATTTTCCTAATTTAGTTTCAGTCATTAATCGGTGAAAGTAATGAGTGTTTTGCGGGGGTTTGTGTCTGGTGATTTTTAGGCTTCTTAATAATTCAGGGTTTTATTAACTTGACGAAGCAATCATCAAATAAAGTCCTTAAAAGCCCATATCAAGCTTAAATAATTTTAAAACTCATCCTTGATTATAATTTTTTAAAGACTTCCCAGGGACAAAGATTCACAAAGCCCAATTTCGTTTCAGAATGTATAAATCAACTTTAGCATACAATTTGTATATCTTATATCGCAGTGAGTGATTTACTCCATAATCTTCAACATTTATGGGTTCACAAATGCAGATGGCTCAGCGAACACTTGGCCATTGCTTGTAAACATTTCAGAAATCTGTCAAAAAAGATATTTTACCAAAATCTGGTGAAGCAGGAAGATTTCTACTCACTCTCGAGGGAGAAGGCAAAGAGTTCCTGGGCTGCCACCCAAACAAATCGAAAAGCAGACGAAGACAGTCCAAAGTTTGTTTGAAAATTCAACAAAAGTGCCTCCGACTAAACATGATAATCATATCTCCGGCCATATAGCCATGTGGATATGCAGATCTGGCGTTCGAGCTGTGGAAAGGAGCAATTAATCACTGGGAAATCGAACAGTTCGCTCGCTCGTCTAGGCACATAAATAATTTTTACGATCTCCGCGCGCCCAAGTCAATTGAAATTATGAACAGATCTTGCAGCAGGGGCCAAAAAATCTAAACAACAATTTCCAAAACGCCAAACAGATGCGGCCACAAGAAGGTGTTGAAAAAGAGATCCCCTCTGTAAAAATGGGCTTGGGATGGGGTGTTGTTGTGGGCGTTGTGGAGTGCCGAGTGTTTGGAGTGAAGTCAATAAAAACCAAGCAGCAAGAGCAAGAGATATAGCCACGGATCTATAGCTACGGCGGCTAGGGATGTGGCTATATATCCGAAAGCCAGAGCCAAGCGCAGCCAGCCAATGCCAATAAAATGTTTGCAGTCCGGCGGCTGATTTGTTTACACAGCATCGATGACGATGACGACGATGAGTCCGCAAGAGGATCGATGGTATAGTGGGCCAAAATATATAAAATTTCCTTAAATACATACATTTTAAATGTTAAACTTAAATTTAAAATGTATTTCTGCACACAACAAACTAATTAAAATATATTATTGTTTAAATTAACATAGCATTTCATTAGGGAAAATATAGTATTGATTTTGATAATAGATAAATCACAAATCTGATGTGTTTTTTAAATAAATATATATTTAAGCCTGTAGAATAAAGTATTAACATGAAATCCTGATTAAGTTTACTTTATAATATTGATAAATGATAAAAGAATCCTCGAGTAGTCATAAAATATATAAAAACCACATTAAAAGGTTACCTTATCATCGCCTTAATTTATTTGCTAGAAACCTTATCAAACCCAATTAAATTTAAATAAATTTAGCATCCTAAAAACCTTATAATAATATTAAAAAAATATATATTCCCCATGCAGTGTACTCCTGCGGTACTTAGCATATTTTCCGAGCAGCTGCAGTCGATTGCCCTCCAAGTTCCAGCGGTCCGGCAAACACTTTGGTGGTCCTACCAGTTGGAATGGGGAAAAGTTAGGGGTATCGAGGGATCAGCGGATGAGGAGAGAGAGCCTTGGCCCTTGGGGGCTTGAGGTCCGCTTCGGTTTTTTTATATATTGGGTAGGCGTGCGGAATTTTAAACAAATATTTACACAGCCGAAACTTTTTTCGGGCGCAGATGCAGATGCCGATGCCAAGCTGCCCATCCGGAGGCAGCATAATCACGATGGTATCGGGATCTGGATTCGGGATCGGTTCGGAACGGATTTGAATCGAAATCGGCTCCAACTGTGTTCGTTATGTGTTTACAGCTGCCATATTTGGGGCAACATTTATGCAAAATAAACAACATACACAGACACGAGGGCCGACTCTTTCCTTTCCTCCTTCCGAGGGCAGCAATTGATTTGGAACAGACCACCCAGCACATCAGCTCACACGTACCGGAACGGAACGGAACGGATCGGATCGGAATGGATTCACGGATCCGCCCGCAACATGATCGCTTGGATCGCCCCCAGAAGGAGGAGAGGAGGAGCAGGGCATCCTCATCTGCATATCGGGCGGAGTTTGCGGTTGGGCGGTCGCCGCGTCTGACACTCGTGTTCTGCTTCGTGTTCTCCAGGTTGTTTATTTATGAGGATGAGGCGTTTGAGAGCCCCACAAGGTGCGCTGAGAGAAATTAAAGAGATTTTTAATTTATACTTAAAACACTTTTGTGGCCCTTAAGTTAAAGAGGTATAAGAAAATCCCTAAATTTATATAGAAAAGATAACTGTGGAGATAAGAAAAAAGAAAAAATCTTTACTAAGATTATCTTTAATAAAATTCTATGTTAGTATTTCCATTTTTTATACACTTCCTAACGTAATTTTTAGTTTGACTTTAGCATTAGTTATAATTAAATCAATATTAAAGATCAGTACCAGAAAATACAACGACTTATAGATGGTACTATGATACTATAAAAAGGTCTAAGAAAATAGAATCTAAAGCAAATTAAAAGTGAAACAAGATCTAAGTATACAATATTAATAAGAATTGGAACTAGAACTCAATTTTCTATTAAAAAATGGGATTTACATAAAAAAGAATTCAAAAAAAGAATTTTAATCAAGTCGAATCAGGCTCGAAAGACCAAAAATTTTATAAAAATGCATATCAGATCTCCCTTTCTCTCTCTGCACTTTCCCTTACAATCTGCGTGGGCCCGAAAAAGAAGTGAGAATTAGGCCAATTAGTGGTCTTTTCCTGGCTCTGGGACATGGGTAACATCGGGGTATCTGGCGTATCTGGCGTATCTGGTATATCTGGCAAACATCAGCTTGCGGCGTCTGTGCCACCGGCGGCATGTTTGTGTCTTTTAACACTAATTGCAGCGTGCGGTGCGTTGCATCTCAAGTGGAAGTGGTGGCCACCATCGGCCTCATCCTCTTTCCCATCTTCATCCCAGCGCCTCCATCTCAACACCTTTTCGTGTGTGTGTGCTAACGAAGGTGTTTCGTTCGCTCGGATGTGTGAAAATCCGGGAGGTAGATGCCATTCGACATTTACACCGATCGCAGAGTCAAAATGATTTGCTTAAAACACCGAGAATTTGTCATGGGAATGAAAATTCATTTTGGTATATTTCAATTACTGCCATTAATTAAGGTTTAATGCCTTGAATTACGCCCGAGTGCTTTGTCTTAAATTATTGGCCTGCATTAACATAATTACTTTGATCATTTATTTTTGTTTTTTGAGAGCGAGTGAGTGGAGGGGTTATAAATAAAGAAGAGAGCTGGAGAGTTTAAGTGCAATTATAAAGAACAATCACATAAATTCTTCTCTCACTCTCCTCAATCGGAAGCTTCAGCTTTCCAGCTGAGAATTTTCCAGAATATTTTTCCGAGCGAGTTATGTGTGCGGGTGAAACCAGGTGCACTTTCATCTAATGAACGTGCCCGCCCCAGCCTTGTTCGCTCCCGAGGTGCCAAGAAAAAAACGGCAATAAGTCACGCCCAGATCGCAGATGTGAGGTCGGAACTGAACCCCCCCCAACCCCAAAGACCTATGGGATCGCGAATGCTGACGCACGCGCTTACGTCAATTTGTGTTGTCGCAACGCATAACTAGACATGTCATTTGTTGGTTAATTACATGCACAGCAGCACAAAGTGCAATGTGAACTAAAGTGCAGCAAACAAAAGGTACTGATAAAATTTAGCAATAAACTTAACACACAAAATAAAGGAAGATAGCAGCATTAAGAGGCACATAAAAATAGGAAACAGTAAGGTATTTATGGGCTTCGATAAACAAAGGTTTGCGAAATGGTTTGAGATTTTTAGTGCACGAGACAGGTAGTAAGCTCTTTTCAAACAAATAAGGTACTAGGTACTTTAAAAAGTACTTTGAATTTGCTTATTTAATTCTATTAGGTATTTATAGTATATTTTTCATTTAAATAATAACTTCTTCTTGTGAATTTTACATATTTTACATGTGCGTTAAGCATTTGAAGCTAAAATAAATATCGTTTGAAAATATCTTGTTTTATTTTTAACTCAAGTTAGATTTTCTTGTTGTAAATGTTATACATTTTATAAATTTTTTAGACTTTTGTGCTAAAGTAATATTAAAAGCTTGTGTTATATGCCTGTATAAACCTTTTAAATATATTTTGTATATTTAATCCTCAAGTATGAACTACTTTTTGTATATTTAATACATTACACATTTGTTTTAAACACTTGTAGCTAAAAAAATATAAAATCTTCTGTAGATATGTCTGTCAAAACCATTTAAATATAATTTTTAGATCTTAAAATCAAATAAAAAACTTTTACTGTTGAATCTTAAGCATTTCCTTCACAAAACTAAAATTCCATGTGTGTTAAACATGTGCCTGTATTTTCTTTTAAATATAAAGTTGGCAAAATCTGGAATAAATTTACTATATTTCCTTATCCAAGTAGTTCCTCATTAACCCCATTTTTCTCCGTGCAACAATTACTCTCACATCAGCCGCAAAAGTTCAGTAAAGTGCAACACGCAACGACAATTCAACGAGCAACCGGGCAAATCCGCATTCAAAAAGCCCAAAATTTTGTTATTTTTTTATTTTTTGAGCCAAAAACGGTAGCAACACACACATGAGAGCTGAGGCAAAAAGCAAAATCAAAAGCAACTGGCACACGAGCAACATGTGCGAGCAGCAACCGGCAACCACTACAATATGCCATTGTTAATTGCATGACATAATCCCAGCGCTAATACGAAACCGAAAACTCAATCGAAAATGGCCAAAACAACGGCCAAAACAGCAACAATGGTGGCAAACTTAAAATCAAAGCAGACAAATTGCCGCAACTCCAAATAAAAATAAAACTAAAACAAGGAAAAAAAAAGGAAAACAACTAAAAACCCATTACTCCGCTCGGTGTCTGTGCCTTTTAATTGCTTAACTATTGGCCCGGCGGCAATTGTTAATAAACAATTAGAGAATTTGCATTGGCCGGGGTAGCGGTCCGAGATCCAGATATGGCTACGGATACAGCTACAGCCAACAGATACAGATACCGATCTTGATCTCGGTATCGGCATCGGCGACATAAAGCTAATTCGAGTGACGGACTGGCCAATCAACTGGTGACGATCGACGCTGGTGGCCCGACTCAGAACGACGGCTAAAAAACAACAAAAACCGTGGCGAGGCGGTGGAAACGACGGCGTTTCGACAACTTTGTCTCAATTTAGACACACGACGGGCTTCAATTACCATCGGAGACTGAGAAAAGTGCTCTACGGTAAATATCAAAGAACAGGGCTTTAAAGGAATTAAAATTGTCAAAATGAAATCTAAGCAAATAAGGAAAGTGTAAGGAAATTAGAGGTAAAATTTTACAAATTATTATTTTGGTCAAACTAATAATAAAGTAAATAAATATTAAATAAATAAAGACAAAAGTATACATAAACTTGAATTTAAATTTCTATAGTATGTTAAGCATATATGTAATATATAAATAGTCCGAAGCTTTCCTATAAGCCCCTCCTTAAGCCCGTAATTTAATCTCCTCCCATGTGAAGCCCCCTCTGTGCCTGAATCATTCCTTATATCAGGGTCGGACTGTCCATATGCTAAGTTTGCTGACAAATGCCATATAAACAAATAAACGCGCTCGATTTCATTAGCGCGCCGAAGCGATGGACGGATGGATGGGCAGCTGGCTGGAAATGGGAACAGAGCGGATACCGCCGCGCCGAGGGATGGGATGGTGGAACGGGTAAAGTCCGAAGCGCATTCCGCATCTGCTCGCGAGCCAATTGGGAGGCACATTTCGGGGCACACAGATCTCTCTGAGCTGTTTGCTGTTTGCACAGATGTTCATTATTCGAAATTTTACGTTTTACGTAAATTTGATGAAAACGCTTTCGGGTGTGTGTGAATATTTCATTGAAGGCGGATCAGCAGGGGCATCAGCAGGGGGATCGCGGGTAGGTGCTGGTGGTCAGTAGGTGGCGCTTTGGAAAAAAAAAATACTACAGATCGCAGATGTGATGTGGCACCCATACAGGCGTAGAGCTGAGTTTTTGATTGATGTTTTTCAGCTGCAGCTGCGGTGGCAAAATTCACTGCGAAAAATATTACAGAATATTAATAGGAAGGAGATTTTAAAATGACTAAGAAACTCAAACAGAATCAACCTTTAAATATTTTATTATCAGCTTATAACAACTTCCAACCCTTAATATTGTCGTAGTGTGACCAGCCAAAGAAAAATAGCAAAAAATGGATGTAATGTGACCTTGCAAATGCAAATTAGTTAAGAATTAGGTTATTTTGTTCTTCAATTTGTTAAACACATTACATTTAAAAACAATAAAAATTGTATTTATATCAGTTTCAGTCACCTCTCATATTTAATCACAAAATTTTTAATTATGCATTTTCAAAAAGATAGTTTTAACCACCAAAACTCTCCGTTAATAATTGTAACACCTAGGTTATAGTGCTAATATTTTTCCTTTACTTACTCAATTTTTTTCTCTGCAAAAAACAGAAGTAGGTTGCCCCATCTGCTGGCCCCTTCCGATGACGTTGACGATGATGATGATGTTGTTGACGTTGATGCGCCACAGAGTCCACTACCACCGGCCTGGCCTGGCCTCTCATATGGCATGGAATGGACTGAAAAACGGCTATTAACTGCAGTTTGTCTACCGAACATATGGAACTTCTGGTCGCAGTTCGCTTTGATCGTATCTCTGCCAAATGTTTTCGTTGGCACCGACTTCACTGGGTCACCACCACCATGGGCGTTCACCGGGCAATTAGTGTGCAAAATTTTCCGCGACATTTTGGGGTCAGCAAGGCGAATCAATGAGAAATGATCTTTGCTGCAAAATCAATATCGGGTGAAGGGAGAAACTTTTAACTTATAATCTACAATCTATATTTCTTTCCATTCAACTTTTGTAAAGCGATTACCTAATAGCTTAAACCCCTCACTGACCCGTTGACTCTTGGCAAAAAGCTGAATCAAATCCAATTTGCTGATGTCTCGTTCGATTCCACCCTCTGGCTTTTCCATGTTTTATTTTTTGCTGGAAAATTGGCAATGTTATTAAGTTTTTGACCCGCACAGCACACCAAAAAAATAGGAAAGTAAACAATATATATTCGCATTTGCTGCAATTTGGCAGACACTCAAGAACGCATTGGAAATGTTTACGCTAATGGCGGCCACGTACGACACGTGTTAGGGATCGAACGGCTTTTAACCCTTCCAGCCATTACGGTGAACGGTCCCAGAGGAGGATGTGGGCTTGGGTTTGGGTTCCGAAATGCATATAATGTACATAAAAATTTAATAACTTTTTGCGCTGTCGAACAGTAGCACGTACCGTCGTGAGTCACTCCAACACACCCACGAACCAATCATAACATGTGGCTGAGATCGAGTTGAAAGTGCTGCCCAAAGCTGCTGCTGCTGCCACATGCCAAAAAGCGCAGCGTACACTAGGGGAAAATATTTTTTTTAATTTTTATTTGAAGTATCCAAGTTCCTAAAATAAAAAAATTTGTTTTAAAAGGTTTTAAAAATGCTTTTAATGAAACTTCTTAAACTAAAACAGGAGAACTCTCTTAGAAAAGTTTAGGAAACATTTTGAGCTGTTACAATTAACACTTTTAAGGCCCTTAAAAACTTTTCACAATTTTTCTAGTATTTCCCTCTTACATTTTTATAATTTTCTCAAATTAAGAAACCTTTTTATGAGTGTCTTTTGGAGCAGCGGCACTTGAGACAACTTGGCAACTTGGCCCGGCCATCTGTCATAATCGGTTCATCGTTGGCTGCATCCATCCCAATGGTAACCCAATAAGAGTGACGCCCCGCACCGCCGTTGCCGAAATTCCCCCGCCATCCGCAGATGTTGCTGCCGCTGCTGCAACTCAATTAGATGAGTCTTGAATTACGCATACGCCTCGTGTCTGTGTTGTGGCAACACTTTTAGAACGGCGCGGCAATGCGACATATGGCAATCTTGTTGCCACGACGACACTCATCTCATCTCGTCGCTGGAAGTCCGGACACAACCCCTAAGAGCTTCCTCAGCTCCGGAACACGAACACGAGGCTGAATTATGAATTATTCAGATGCGCTAAGAACTCACAGATTTCCCAGTGGACATCAAAACGATGAAACGTGTTCCGCTTTCAAAAAGGTGATTGAGGGATTCAGGAGGTTGGGAGAATGAGGGATTCAGAATGACACGAGGACATGAGAGGGTTGAGAGTTCTGGGCTGTGATCGCTGATAAAGATAAAGTTGTCAGCTGTCAGATGGGTTTATGGTCATCGGGACAGGGCCACCCGATATAGCACGTGCCTTAATTGTTTTGTTTATCTATCTTGCGAGATTTGCATATTTCACATTAGTTGCTTAGTTTTTTTCTTTATTTTTTTTTTCGTTAAGTAGTTTAGCAAAACAAAAAAATTAAAAGCCAATTTCTCGGGCTTATTGTGTTGTTGTGCAAGTCTCGACGGCGCCAACAGCGGCATTGCAATGTCATTGTCTGTCTGAATGTCTGTCTGGCAGTCATTCAGTCATTCAGTTTGTCAGTCAGTCAGTCAGTCAATCATTTGTGGAACGACGCACCTGCCGCCAACCCACGCCTCAAGTTTGAGTAAACACCGCAGAAAAATCTAGGGAAATGGGTCTCTGAATTATTTTTTGATGGACATCATCCCAAAATTTAATAAACTTAAATTTTTAAATGAAAATACTTACTTATTTATTGTAAAAAATAAACCATAACTAAAGCTTTATCAATCAAAGACTTAAAAATGTTTTAAAGCTGAGAAAAAGTGCAACAAATTTTACATTTTATCTAGGGACTTAAAAAGACATTAGGAAAATGCAGATTTCAAGCAATTTATTAATTAAAGCCACGAATTAATTGCTAAATTATTCTAAACCTTCAATATAAATTTACGTTTATTATAAATAACAATTCTAGGTTTAATTTATACGATTTACATTTTTAAAAATATTTTTTTATACCAGAAAATAAAAAAGAATTGACATGCAAATGTGAAACCCCTTCTTGACATATAATTTTCTCCTCTCTGTAGCGTTCTAGCCTCTCGCTCATCCCCAGCATCTTCACCGGCCCAGTCTCTGTCTCTTTCTATTGATAAATGTATTTCCATCTCATTCCATATTTGCTACCCATCTCTTTTGCACATTGTGGGCTTGATTTACCGACGGCGGCGTTGCATTGCGGAAAAGTGCATCGCACGTTCGTGTTCATGTTCATGTTGGCTTTTTGAAGGTTGCCGTGGCCGTTGCAAATGCAATAAAAACAAATGCAAAAAATCCAACAAAAATGCTAAAAACCACAACTGCGCTTGTTGTTTTAAAATTTATGTGCTGATGAGCAGCCAATTTGTCTTGGCAGCTGCGAATGCCAGCAGCGGAAACGCTCTCCAAACCTTGATGCTCGCTCCGGTCGCCGGTCGGGCGGGCATTCCTGGGCCGTTCGGTTCTCCAGCGTGGGAGATCGAAATTCATTATTATTGATTGCCGCCGTGCTTATCTTAAATTCGAAATTAGCTTATTTGTCAGAGTCAACGAATTCGGCATGCTTTTCATTTTCGTTTTCATTTTTCATTCAATCAACATTCTTAAGGCGCGAAGAGTTGGTGGAAAATGAATGGGATTCTTTTGTAAAGGTTGCCATGAAATTAATTACAATAATAATAATGCTGATATTTTTTATATTTGCTTAAAATATGTACTAAATTCTATCGCCTTAAATATTTAAGTATTTTGTTTATTTTTTCTACAATAAATAAAATCCTGTAAACAGACCTTGTTGTTCTACCCTTTATGGTTATTTAACCCCTTGGAGTTAAATGAATCTAAGCTTCCTTTTCTTGTTATTATTGTGCAGATTTATCAACCTAATAAATATCGGCACGGGAAAGCAATCAAATTAAAATAAATGCAATTTAAGCTTAGTTATGTTATTTATTAAACTTTGATTTGTCCGAAAAAGTTATCATATTTTTGGAAATATTTTCGTAGTCCAAAAATGCGCGAATTGGAGGGCAAGTGAAGCCGTATATCCACTTAATTAATTACGATTTCATTCTTTTATTCCTAAAATAAACACACCTTATACTTTTTTCACAATTAATTGCAATATATCTCCATCTACTTACGTAATTCTAATTCCCATATATTGAAATATATATATATTGAAAACTATAAAGGTAAATAACAAAATTCTTATGAATTTGTATAAAAATAAGCAAATTAAGATGCAAAGCCCCGGGGTCAATAGCAGATCTTAAGCAAAAGAATATTCCAAGAAAAAGCTATGTATTTAAATTATTTTCGTTGGATTTTTACAGATCATTTCCAGGGAAAATTTTATTGAGTGAGTTTTTGTGAAATTCTAAGTGAGCAAAGTCCTCTGTTTCTTTATATTCATTTTAAATGAAGATGCATGTTCAATTTGTTTATTAAATATTACGTATCTACGAGTTTCTTGTTTAGTTTAAATGAATAAATAACTATAACTAAGAACTTTCTGTTAATTTTATAATATTTCCTATATCCTTAGAACTCACCCTACATAAATTGAAAAAAAAAACTCCCACTGATCTGATACCGCTAGCGCGTTTCTAAAAAACACGCCTCCCATAAAAATCGCGCGAGCCGTCACTTAATTTGCGACTCTGAACTTTGACCGTTGCGCTCATAAAAACTTCAAAAATTGCCCGATTGCCGATGGCATGAAATATTCCCCGAAATTCGGCGACATTTAGCGCAACGCGAACGGGGCAGCCCGCTTATAAAATTTAACGAATCTGTCAACCTGCCGACTGGGCCAAGATTTACGAGAACTCCGAGCTCGACTATAGGTGCAGTTAACAAATTGCTAAGCCGCGGACTCCGTCTGGGCTTCGCTTCTATACTTTTTTTTTCCTCTTTTCCAATGTCTGAGCTGGAGTCTGGGCCTGGTCTTTTATTTCTTTTTTTTTTTTGCGGCAGTTAGCGGGGGAGTTTGTCGGATCGGCGGGGCTCAAATTAAATCGATAGCCGTGCTTAAATGTCGGCTAATGCAAAGCAAATAGCAAACAATGAGAGGGGGCTAGCAGGCGGCCGAGTCTGAGTTGGAGCCGCCTGCCAACAACTGCGATAATTGCTATATGTCTAAGATACCGTACAACTAATTTCGATATCGGGGATATAAATTTTGGAAAAGGAACAGGTGAGAGATACTTATTTGATTAGCTTAAGGATTACAAGTATTTAAGCTTCTCCTTTTTAAGCAGATTAAGTTGAAAATAAGGATTTAATTTATAAAATGGCTTAAAATAAGTTAAGAAGGGTATAAGGTTTAAATTTAACAAGGTAATTTGTAAATTTTTAAATAAATCGAATGTAAAACCATCTTATTGTAAAGTAAAAATACAAACTATATTTTCTTTCGACAATAAACAAAGTGCCTCGGCTTATTAGATTTAATTGCATGCATATATTCCCCTTTCCTTCGTAATTTAACTCATAAATTCCTGTAATTTCAAGTCTAGTAGCAGAAGGTATCATTAGTACGTTAAGCTATCCCAAAGAAGACTTTGACTTGTTTGCGCTGCGCTTGCGCTAGAGTCTCCGCCGCATTCGCATTTGGTGTGAGTCACCCGTCAGCCGCTCAATCTCGAGCCACCTGTGCGCCAAGCGGCGACGTCAGTTTCGGTTTCAGCTTTGGCTTTGGCTTCAGCTTCGGCTTTTAGCTTCAGCTTCGATTCCAGCTTGAGGTTTGAGCTTGAGTTTTCAGTTTTGAGCTAAGCGCCAGGCAGCTGCACCTGCGCCAATCGCTGGCCAGCTGCTCGATGCTTGTTGCTTCGATGTTGCCTCGCTGCTACTTCAGCCCACTCTCGTCGTGGCGCCGCTCTCTTTCCGTTTGAGATCGGACTTTTTTCCAGCAATTAGCCAGGTTTACACAGGAAAAAACTATTTTTTTTTTATATTTAAGATGTATTTATTCAGGTTTTATGAAGAGTTTTTACTGCCTCTATTTTCTAGAGACTTTTCTTTAATCTATTTAATCTTTTTAGTTTCTTTATAATAATATAAAATTAAACCTATTATACCATTATTGCATTATTAACAATAAATAAAATAAATTAATTTCTTCAAAGAAGTTAAGTTACATTTAATTTAAATATTTTTCTTTTAAGGTTTCTAGTGCTTTAGCCAATAAATAAATATAATTGCTTTTTTTATGGATCTCACCAGCCTTGACACACATTAAAAAACCAACAAAAATATATGTTACATGATAAGCAGACATAAAAATCTTTAGTTTCCAGTATATCTATACATTAAGTAATAAATTTCATAATAAATCCGATTCGAGGTGCCTGAACTCTTAATGCTGTAACGACTTTAAGCCAAAATGAGCCCAATTTCCCTCAGTGCACTGATGCCGCGCTTTGGCTTTGCATTTTCTAATTAGTCCACGACTTCGACTTCGCTTCGAAATTCCTCCCCAACTCCGACCCGTAACCTTTTCAATTGTTTTTTCGTTTTTTTCTTCGGTTTTTCTCTGGCTTTTTGCGCAATTTCAATTTTAATTTTCAATTTCTTGTCGCTGCGTGTCAGTTCCGTTGGCATTTCAATTGAGTTATTTGCGCGACGGTGGCGCAAAGCATTTCGTAAATGTTTTCCAAAAAGACCGCCACCCCCCCTCCCCCACAACGCTTTTTTCTCCTGCCACCAATTTTCGGTCTCAATTTCAATTTGGTGAGCTCGGCTCTCGGCTTCGGCTTTCGGTTTCCACTTGCATTTTATGGCGGGCAGAAAATTAGCGTCTAATTTGGCTTTTATCTTTATGCACTCGTATGTAATTACTTATATATATATCTGGCTATATATAAGTACAGGTGTAGCTGCGACCAATGCGACTGGAATGGGTTTTTAAATGCCGACTGACCGAGTGTCCGAGTGCTTTTAATTGAAAGAAATTTGTTACGCGACTTATCGCAGCCGTTAGCAGTTTGGTCACTCCATTGAGATATATACATATATTTAAATTGAATTGTTTAGGAAGACTGGAATAAAGCATTGGATATCCGGTTGGGAGAATAAGCTATTGGAATTTTAGATAACTTGTTTTTTGGGATGTGAAAGAGGGTATTGGAATAATTTATTGAATTCTTGAAACAATGACATTTGACAAAAGGTTTTAAAGGTTTAAGGAAAATAGGTTGAGCTGAGGAAAAGTGAATATATCTTTAAGACTTAATCTTTAAAGACACTATTCAAAATTATATTTTATAATAATTTGTAAAGGGTTTTTTATGAATTTATTTAGATTTACTTAAAACTCTTTTTATTTGATTTTAATCTATAAACTCTGTGTTTATTAAGGATGCTTTCCATACCTTAAAATCTTTACTTATAAATTATAGATATTAATTTCTAGATATCCTAAAAAATATTTTTAAGAAAACCTGAATTCCAACATAGTTTTTAAGCCTTTATTCTTAAAGATTAAATATATTATTTCAAGCCATTTTTATGTGTTATAAGCCTATTAAGGCCTATAATATATATTTTCAAAAATGCTAAATTAAATAGCTATAATTCGATTGTTTAAAAATTAATATAGATAGCTGAACAATATTTTCTTCCATCTCCTGACAAATTAAACTCAAATTCCAACCAATTAAGTGATAATTTTAGGGTTCAAATGGAGTACAATCGATCGATCGATCGCTGGCACATCCGGTCAGCGGCCAGAGCTCCATCAAGATCAACACGCTGGCTGGCTGGCTGACTGCCTGGCTCCCTTAGAAGGCAATCAAAATCGAAATTGAAACCGAAATCGAAAACACGCCACATGATATACAGATCGTGTTAAGCTTCCACTGGCTGTCGGAAATTCAAGTGCACATTTCTCACTGATAACTGCCGGTGCATGTAAACAGAAATCAAGGATTTTCGGGCACTCAACACGCATGCCGATATCAATTAAAAGGGACTATAAATTGTCACTTTATCAATTGGGGAAGGCGGCGTGCGACATCGTTGAGCTTTTATATAAAAAAAAGTATTGTGAACTCCAACGAAAACAGTGCAAACTCAATTAAGTTTCATTTTGTGGTTGCTACACGGTTCGTTCTTTTTTTGCGAAACCAAGGCACACACTTCGGGCCCATATCTGGCAGAATATGTGTATATAGTATATAGAGGAAGCGGTCTCTGATGGAAGAGGGCACCCTCTCCATAAATTCATCAGCCTAATTACAACGGGGGAACGCACTTAAAGGCCAGAAAAAAAAAATAAAGTAAGGCAAGAGCAAAGGCAAAGAGCGGAAAGAACGAAAAGAACGTGTGCCAGATAAGAGCCTACGTAATGAACCTTGGGCTCCCAACCAGACCAACGCCAAACAGTCACGGCTCCAGAGCTCTCTGGATCCCAAGTCATATATAGTATATAGCCATAGCTTCGGTGCAACCACCTGTTGGCTTGTGGATGTGGATGTGGGCTTGGGCATGGCCATCGGAGCAATGGGGTTAACTCACAGAGTCACAACATACGCGGAATCAAAGCTGATAACGTTGGAAAGCCTCTGCACTGGGGGAAAAATATTTGTTCTTGTATTACAGATATTATAAAATATTTATATACTTGGGTTTTCCATTATAGAACCAAAATATTATATTTGTTGAGAGATTTATGCTTTAAGTGCGGCTTGTAATAATCGAAAACCATATGTTTTTCGGTCAATCTTAATTGTTGGTTTTCCTAAATAAGAATGGAATCTTTTTTGTAACTAAAAGGCTATTGGAATCAACTGTACTTAAAGTTATATTTATAACAATCAAAGGTAGGAATAAAAACAAAATTAAGTAAAAGAATATTTGATTTATTTAGGTTTTGTTCCCACGGAATCCTTTACTAAGAATCAGGCTTATTTTGTGCGAGTTTATTACTTATTTATATTCAAGGCTTATATATATTTTTTTAATATAGTTTTCGATTAGATTCAACTAAATATTTATTATATTTTTCAATTAAATATAGAACATATTTAAAATTTAATGAAAATATTTCTTATTTATTTCTATTTTACACCACATTTATATTTTCTTGTTAGAAGTCTCTCTTAATAAATCTCTCTAAATATATTTTCGCTGTCCTTAAAATGGTAGAATTTTCTTTAAGATATTTATTTTCACCCCAAAAAAATACAAGTAGTGTTTTCCCCAAGTGTACTACGCCATGGACAGGCAGGCTGTTTGTTGTCTTTGCCCCAACGACTCCCAGCTCCCCACCTGCCCAGCAGGTTGACTTGGCCATCTGGCAGCCGTTGTGCTTGTGCTTCGCTTATCAGAAGGCGCTGCTTTTGCTTTTGCTTTTGCGCGGGCGTAATGCGTAGCCCGTGTGCGTGATAAGCCGCAAGGTGCCGGTGTGCCAAGGTGTTGCGATGAGTATGAGTTCGGGTACGGGTACGGGTACGCGTACGGGTACACTGTGGTACTGAGTACTTGGGCACTCAGGCTGCACCCGGGACAGGTGAGTCGGCGTGGTCTATTTTAAGTAGCCAAGCCCCGAGTGCAAACTGATAAATATTGTTTACACACACTCCAAGTACAAGAGCTTGGGAATTGGAATTGGAATTGCTTTGCACCGAGAAAAGAAGGCAGATTGGCCTGGTTGCGGCCATAAAAGCCCCTAAGTGGCCACAGGTGTCTTAGCGCGGCAATCTCCTCCGATCCATTCACCTTATGGCCACGCATTTTCGTATTTATTTTTCTGTTTTTTTTTTTTTATACACTTTAGACTTATGATGTGTGTAAGCGAGTGCTATCAGAATGGGCGCGAATGCTTCGGTTTCGGCCCCAGACATGTCATCATTTGAATTTCTAATCTGTTTTTTATCTCCCCGAACGGAACGTATATTCGTGTATATTTGTATATTTCTCGCATGTCGTCGTCTGGCCAAACTGGCTTGGGATCGCAGATCGGATCGGGTTTTTTTTTCTTCGTTTTTTGGTCGTATTTGGGCCTACAGGTGTTTTGCACTAATCGAAACTATTTCTGCGATAGTCGCTCTAATTAATTTATGGCCTCTCCTGCCAATCCGGAATAGTTTTTGGGTTCAGATTTCCCCCTTGAGCGTTGCGAGTGCAAATAAAATACGTAAGACCTAGCCGGAAGTTGGTTAATTTTTTGGCTTTTTATTACTTAATAATTATCGGGAATTTCTTGGGGATAATAAAGGGTAACTGGGCAATACTGTTGGTACGATATGTACTTAGAATTATCAATAGTTTGGGGGTTTTTTCTATATGTGTGAAGTAAGGATTTGACTGATAAAAATAGTGACGTATAAGTTTAATTTTTCATTTAAAAGATCTCATTTCCTGGAGTTAAGAAGCCAAGACAAATTACGCTTTATATTTATGAAAAAATTCCATTCCTTTATTTAACTTAACAACAAAATATAATTCCCTTATTAAAATGGATTCAAATTGAGTACGAATAATTATTTAGTTCGTATATAGTTTGTTTTAATGCTCTCATAATGTTATTTCATTTTTTTCGAGAGCTTTTATTCATTTTTAAGTATTTTCCTAAGGTAACATGATAACATATTTTATATTTTAACTGCTTTTTTATCTAGACCTTTCCAAAGTCATTAAAGTCATAATTTCACCAAAATATTTTTGGCAACGCAAATATTTTTAGCAAGGATTTTATTGTGTAGTCATGCGCTTAGTTTTTCTGCTGATAAACGTTGTTAAGTAATCATGTATATAGATGGAAATTGATTAACAGATGGTCAGTGTACTAACCTGGACAACTACAAATTCGTAATCTTAAAAAAGAATATTAGTAAAGTATTTCTTTTAACGATAAAGCGATTTTCGGTGATTTATGCCTTGATTTTGTTAATAAAGGGTATAAGTAGTTCAATAAAAAACAAGTGGGAAAGCTACAGTCGAGTGTGACCGACTGTAAGATACCCGATACCCAAAGCATTGTAGGTGAAATTAAATAGCACATGAACATATAAAAAGAAAATGTTGACAAATAGAGACAAATATTGCTAGAAACATGTTGAGCAACACTTAAAAGAGACAAATGTTGCTAGGAACATGCTGGGCAACTCTCAAAAGCGACAAATGTTGCTAGGAACATGCTGAGCAACACGCACGTGCGCTCTCTCTCTCTCTCTCTCTCAGAAACTTTATTGTTTAATAACTTCTATGTTTATTATCTGATTTTACTCAAATTTTCATAACACGTTCACTATTGCTTACTTATTAAGCCTATCTATTTACTTTACGCCGAAAATCACGCATATGGTTATATACCGTTTTTTATCATTTTCGGGGGCGGAAGTGGGCGTGGCCAAATTTTAAAACAAACTTGATCTGCGTGCAACAGATTCCAATGTTGTCACCA